>JADDOH010004596.1:0-76194 GCA_016648135.1 Agrypnia vestita
TATATCCTTGCGGCTTTTACATGTAAGAATTATTAATTAATTTACAAAAAGAATACTAGTGTAATAAAAGTTGTACTTGAAATATGTTAAAATAAAATTAATGTTTGAATGTTAAAAAAATGAGGGCTAGATAAAAATGAAATAATTAGTGCAAGAAAGAAAATCATTATTTACGTAATTTGTATAAAACTTGAGAGAAAATATATATAAATGAAGCAGACAATGCAAATAAAATAAAATGATAAAAAATATTAAAGTCACAGACATTTGTGTGCACACTTGTTTTTTCCGATTCCTTCTACGATACTCTACATGCGACTAGACTGCCTATTCTATGGCTTTTAAAAAGGCGATGCTTCTTACACCAAACACATCCACAGAATTAAATTCGTTACCAACTTTATGCAATCTTCACATTTGTTGTTCGTAAAATTAGAGAGAGAAGCATCTACATGAAGTGGAGCATTACATATAGTGCCATATCGGCATGGTATACGATAATTAATCATGTTCACCAAACCTGGGCAATCCACAAATTGTTTGAAATGCTTAAAACATGTAATTTTGGCCCGCGCTGTTGCAGCAGTGGCGTCAGGTCGGTGCAGGCGCCACGCGTACACAAACATTCGTACAAGTCAAATAACTACATGGCGCATCTCCGTCTTTATGAGCTATCGCTGATATAACTAGCCCTCCCCCGCCGGTTTCTTCTCCTCGGAGCGAACTTCAATCTGGCGGGAACTTTGATATTTTAGCTCCGGCGTGTTTGCACAGAGCCTTTGATCCTCGCGGCACCAGCTCGGGGCCGGGCCCGGCGCGCACACGCCCCTGCAGGAAGCGATCACTATTTACTCTCGCGGATGTCCTTGCTAACTACCCCCCGTACGTTCCGGCACTTAATCAATCATTTATTCTGGGTGCCTTGTTTTACACACGCCTTTAAGGGCGCAGTTTCATTGCGTTTTGAAAAAAAAACGAGCGAGCCTTACAGTGGTCGCATATCATGTGTAACATTGGACATCTCACAATTTAAAATATCAATTGAGCATTTATTTAAATTTAAAAAAGATAATACTTTTTAATTATTTACTAATTAGTAAATACATATGTACAAGTAGAGAAAATGTGTGTGCATTCATTTATTACTGAATTTTGCCGCACCAGGTAGGTTCCGTATATCTACATACGCATTTTGTTTACAAATGTGTTTGGTCAATTATATGTTTTTATTTATTTTCATAGATGGCGGTAGTGGGCCGCCATACATATTGTATGAAAACTTTGAATAAATAATTAAAAATAATCACATAAATTACATAAAATTTGAGAATGTAAATCATTAAGGGTAGTTATTGTTTACATTAATATAACACAAATTAAGTATTTATTGGATAGTTTCGAAGATGTAAGCGAAAATATACTTTTTCACGAAATCACTGCCACAGATTGCAGGAAAACGAGAGGAAAGGTGTTACACATCAAAAAAAATACGTGAATTCATTTTGAACTCGACCAGTCTATCGTTTTGGAAAGTCACACTCTAAACGTCTGTTCCTTTGTCAGGATCTAAATCTGAACGTAAAATTAAGTTGGTTTTACACGATACAACCTATGTGCTTATCCATAAACTTATTTTATACCAATTCTTGTCTAAATAACCTCTTTACTAACTAACAGACGTTGTGAAGCCGGTGCATTTTAATGGGTAATATTCAAACGGTTATACGCAAAGTAATTATTAAATTACTTACCCATTAATCATATCTTGCAAGTTTCAAGTTGCAAGTAAGCGGACTTCCGTTTACAGATGTTTCAGATCTTTCAATACGGCCTCAAATCGCTGAAGACATTATTTGCTTGTATTCTGATTTATACACAATAATTTTACTTAATCGAAGACGGTCAAATTTGTATCAATACATCGAGCATTTTCTATTTTGATCTTGAACTTTAATAAATCTCTCGATACCTCCTCGACATTCTCGATTTTATTTCCAAACGTTCGTGTGTGTAAATTTGAAAATTTGAAAAATGATAATATATTTCCTATGCTTATGGATATAATTTGAACGCATAATATCTATAAACTTTCCCTGTTTATTTATTATTTCGACCATCTGAGCGTTTTCAGGAATGACAAAAACTTGTGTATTTTGTGTATATCAGCAATCCACTCACACTACCACAACACTGGGCGACCTAGTGTGGTAGTAAAATCCTGTGCCTTTTCTCAAAATTAAAATAATTAATTTTTTGTGCATGTTTTGTGTTTTATGAAGTTAAACTAAGTATAGCAAAACCGGAGATAAACCACGGAAAGCAAGGTAATTCAGTGTGGCCAGCTAAATACGTTACATACAAAGTGGATAGTTTTACGTCAGACATGCGAACATTTTATTTATTTATGAAGGAATCTTAACAGTTTTTTAAAACATATAATGTAAAAGCAGTGTTCATTTCATAGACCAATTAAAAAGATTCACAGATGTTAAGAACAAAGTTAGATAAGATATTTATAAGTTAATTATTTTGAATTAATTATTGAATAATAGTAAGCAACAAACAATGTTAAGAATGAGTAATGGTAAGTGATTGAATGTCAAAAAAGAAAAAGTATATCAAGAAATTAGTTAAATAATGGGCGAAAAAGGATGAGGAGGTAGGAGTCAGGATAGGGGTGGAGGAAGAGAAGATTAGATGTAGTGAGTGAATGGTCAAAGTCCATTTAGTGCATGTAATCTAAAGAATTCTTTTAAATTCAGTAAGACCAATGTTGAAGAGGTCAATATTGATACAATTATTATTGAAAGTTTTGCATGCGATGTAAAAATGTATTTTGTGTGTGGGATGCTCTATTTCTCGGAACATGGAAGAGCACGTTTTGTCGGGTACGTCTGCAGGGAACATGAAAAGAGATTAAGTCCATTTGATTGGGACAGTCGAGATGTCCTCGCGGTAGTTTTATTATAGTATTTAGGAAGACGAGTACAAAGTGTTCCACAGGCGAGGGACTTTGTTTCGAGATTTGTTTGAATTGAAGAACAGTGCTCCAGTTAAATGTAGGTCCAGCGAATTATTCGTCTCCCAATATTACTGGGTAGCGTGTTTTATTTGTCTCCCAATATTATTGAAATTTTGTGGACTAGATTTGTTACTCAATTAATGTATATTATAGATGTCTCACAGAGAAAAGAAAGTAGGTATAGAAGTCATTTTTTGATGTACATAGGACTTACGACCTATATTATGGGTTGGCTTAAGTGAACAAACTCAAAAATATTCCGAATAGATTTGTTACTTTTGCGGGTTCGTCTTCAGGTCTGCGGCTGACGGCCGCGACGATCCTCACAATGGAAGCGAAGTACGGCGAGCACACCACGGCGTGTCCCATTATGTATTTTTTCATTTCATTTCTGATGTCTATTTGAATTCCGATTGGAAAAATTCTCCCCGTCTCCTTTCACGGCCGTCTCTGTCCGTGACGTGTCGCGGCGTCCGTCCTTTCTGTCGGGCCGCGCCGTTGTCGTTCCCGGGCGCCCCGCGGGCCCGCCGCTGTCACGGGACGGTGCGGGTAGCCGACCCGGTTACGGCCCCGCGATTTATGATATACTTGGTCGCGTCTTCTTTTTACTCCGATCCGGGTTGGATAGATCCTCGCCCCTTTTTATCAACTTCGGAGTAGACGCCGCTGTATCGCGGCGTCTTCTCCGAATTTTGTGTAGGTTTTTTACATTTTATTTAGCTTGTGTGTGCTTACGGTGCACAGCAAAAACAGTAAAAAAACTAAAAGATCCTTATAGTTTATAAACTATCAAGAAAAAGTACAGAAAAATAAATCAAAATAACAATGACAAATTAAAAGAGTAGCTTGTAAGGTCTTGTGGTAAGCAGGCGCGGTCGCCTCATACATGCTTTGGATTGCTCCGCATCCCTTGTGTTCTAGAGTCAAAAAGCTTTGGACTTTTAGTTTCTAGCCGAATACAGCACTCCAGAAAATAAATTAGTCCAGTATTTGGATATTGTTTTGAGGATATTGTTTGAGGATATTGGTTGTGTGACGTATTTGAATACCTGAAATCTAATTACTGAAACATGTCGTTCAATTATCTGTTTAAATAATCATTTAAAAAATTAATAAAGAAAATAACATGGATTCTTCACCAACGTGTCCTAATACTGTAAACTAGGGATTCTGAAGTCTCGGGTTTTTTCGATTCCCGGGACTCGAGACCCAAATATTTAAAGTCCCGGGAATTCCCGGGACTCGAGACTTTGATTATTTTTCGTTTAAATCGTGAATAAAAAATTATGTTAAAAAATTAACTTCTTTACTTTAATTAACTTATATTATATAGGTACGATAGGTGAAAATTTATTGAAACAATTTAATAACACTTTATTCGATATTTATTTAAATTTAATTTATTACAATTTTTTAATCGAAATATTTATATCAATATGAAGTTAAAACCTTTACTTTTGTAAGGAAAAATATGTTTTTAAAAACACCAAGGCGTTTAATGATGAATCACATAGCCTGTTCCTGGTTATGCTATAATTAAATAATAAAAAAGATTCTCTACGTACTGTGAACGATAAATATAAATAAATTTAATAAATACTAACATTTCCAATTTAAGTTCAAAAATTAAAAGTTCGAAATCCGCAGTTCAGAATATACAACGACGGAAACCATAAGTAAGAGAAGAACGTATCTGGCTAGAGAACGTATAAGTCAAAATATAAACTGATTATTTCAACAAATAAATCAACCCAAAGAGAATTCTTTTAAATTATTCTAGAAATACGAATAGCATGTGCATCGTACAAAGAAACATTTTGCCGAAAAAAATCAAGGGTAAATATGTACATGAATTTTTTTTGTTGTTTAAGTGATATTTTACAAATAACGACGAAAGCTTTTATTACAAAGACAATATAATCTCTCTGCCGAGTGCCGACAATCGAGTATCTTGACGAACTGCTTGCTACCTGCTATGGGTATGACTTGTTCTCGACTAAGCAGATTTTATTTTAAAAATATAAATGTAGGATATATTGAATAAAATTGAATCGGAAAGTCTCGAGTCCCGGGTTATTAATTTTTTAATTCCCGGGACTCGAGACAGCAAAAAATCTTTGAATTCCCGGGAATAAATTCCCGGGTTGTCTCGACACAGAATCCCTACTGTAAACGAAAGTATTGAATTGTATGAATGCATATTTGAATGGTTAAAAGTTTTGTATCTCTACATTTGCGAAAAAAAACATATTCTAGATACTCCGAAGGACAACCCATTCCAATTTTGAATACAACGTCAGGAAATAAATCATTTCTAAGATATATTCTTGGATTTGTGGTTTTGGTAGGTTCTTCAAATTACATATTTTGCTGGCCGTGTCTTATATTTTGAAATGAAAATAATGCTCAAGTGTGGAATACGCAAGGATTTAACGGTTTGAACAATCTTTTAAAAGCTAGGAAAGGACACACGAGTGCTCTCAACAACATAATATTATCTTATCTTATTTTCATCAATGAATTGGACTAAAACGTGCAATCGAAGTACACTAGGCGAAAACTGACTTTCTTCCCTTGATATCATTTCTATTGAGAAAACACTCCTGCTGTTTTTAAAAGAGAAGACAAAATTAAAACATAATAAAAATTAAAAATAGGTAGAGAAAATAACAAAATGAAAATAATTAATAATACATAAAGTACCAAAAAAGAAAATGAAAAGTTGTGATGAATAATGAATAGAACAATTTGTATAACATAAAAATTAAATAGCATGTCTCCAAACAGCAATTGTACGCTGGTATAAGGAGACAGGAAATAAAGTAAGATGAGTGGGTATACATATTAAATATAATCACATTGATTTGTCAAACAGTTATCTCCTCTCCAACACGAGTCCCATACTATTTAATCCTTTATGGAATTAAATGAAGACCCCGTGGCAACAAGTTGTTAACTAACATTCGAGTCATTTTGAGATGATTAGACATTTGCATTTCGCCTTTGAAAAATATGTTTTATTGCTAATTCTTTTAACAGGGTAAATTTTTATTGATTTATGTCTCTAAAATATCAAAAAAGTATTTACAAAGTAAAAAAACGCATTTATGCACAAAAAAATAAAAATATACTAATTTTCCCTAAAAAAATGTAGTTAACAACCATTTTTTCGCCTCTGAAAATCATTTTTAATAGAATAACACCTTTTTAAAATTGGTAAAACACGAACATCAAAAAACCTTTCAAATGCTATCCGTTTTTACCACCATCCATTATCCAAAATTACAAAATTTCTGGCATGTTAATTAATAATACAAAATTATTGAAAAATAATATATAAGTACATTTTATAATAGTCTTCAAATAAAAACAAATATAAGACAGTATTGCCAGAGTAAAATTTATATTAACCATAAGTATCCCAATCAAATTAAAAGGCGTGTTAATTTCAGAATTTAGTTTATTCATTATTTAGTTTAGACGGCTTATTAACTCATTTTTGACAAAAATTTTAGTTAACAACTTCTTGCCATGGGGTCTTCAAATAGTATAGAATTTTGAAAATAATAATAAATAATATTTTTTTAAATCCCAACCTCTCTGTGCCATCGGATCCTTAACTGGTTGTCCCCCCGACGGAAGCCCACCGCCGTTTGTTTGACGGTGCCGTCGTGTCGGGGAGGCGCTCGCCTCCACCTGCCTGAAAAATCAAATGAAGCGGCGCTTTATCATCGAACCCGCCCTCGTATTGGCTCCGAGTGCGTGCGGCGTGCAGCGTGCAGCGTGCAGCGGGCAGCGGGCAGCGGGCAGCGGGCAGCGGGCCTCTGCGGTGGCGGCTCGTATTGCGCCCCCCTCCCCCGGCCACACGCGGCGGAATCAAATGGTTTTTAAATAATCATATCTCTGCGGTGACGAAGACTGAAAATATCAATTCGCAATCGCACATTTGTCGGTGGTAAAAATTATGATTTTTAAAATATATATTCTTCAAATATAGCAAAATTATTTTTTGGTGACATAATTATAATTTATATAAAATGACTTTGTAAACATCACTTTTTTATTGAAATAAATTCAACATGTTTCGAAGTCAATGGCTTCTTCGTCAGGATAAAAAAAATAAAATTTAAAATCGAAATAGAGTTAATATACAAAAATATAATATCTCCTCATATCAACTATTGTGCTACAGTCTAGTATCTGGCCAATCAAGGAAACATCAGGAAACTACAAGTGATGCAAAACAGGGCAATGAGAATCATATAAAAAAAATATAAAAAAAAGTAAATACACCAGAATTGAAGAAATGAGAAAAGCACTCAATTGGATGGAAATTAAATAAATACTTATTTATAACGTTCTCATATTTATACACAAAATTTTCAATAACGAAATGCCGAAATATTTATTGAACAAAATTACTGCAAATAGTGATGTACATACATATAATACCAGAAATAGGAATATAATAAGATTACCATATAAGAAAAAGTATATATACAGAATTGTCTGATGTACAGAGGTGTAAAAATATACGATGAGATGCCAGAAAGCATGAAGAATACAAATAAGATAAATATATTTAAAAACAAATGCTTTAATTACTGTAAAAATAGTATAGAATTGTAGAGCATAAGATTTATTATTAATTATAGATTGTACCATAGATTAGATGTAAATGTAAATATGTAGGTTATTATGGATAGTATATAAGTAATAGATTTAAGAATATAAAATATGAAATAATAGTTAATATACATATACAATGTAATATTAACTAACTTAATAAATAAATAAAATAAATAAAAATTGAAAAGAACGTGTCGACTAGCTGTACAAGGCTTGGCACGATCTATAATAATAGAAAATATTTATAAATTTAATAATAAATAATAAAAAAAGAAAAAAAGTAACCCATAAAAACCAAGTTTTTACTATACTCCCTTTCTTTGTAAAATATAACAACAATTAAATACGAATTAAAACATATAACATGACACTAAACTTACAGAAATTTAATATATTTCTAAAATGTCAGATGTTTTGAGATGTCAAGATTTTGATAGATTCAATCATCATCAATATCGTATCTTATGAATTTCCAGCGTCAATAGAACTTCAAAACTAATCAGAAATCTAAAAGAAATAAATTATTATTTGATTTTCTCCAAAAAAACCCAATTTTGCTGCATCTGTGAACCAATTGTTTTGTAAATTTTCGAAATTCGTAGTGATGTACCTATTATACCGACGGAGTAATTCAAATTTAGAAAATATTCCGCGACGTTATCGGGCCGCCGCGCCATTTGAAAAACCAATAAAAATTTTAATAATTCGAAATTATACTATAATTATTAATTTTTTTAACGAAAATTTGACAGATCTTCTTGATCGTCGCCACGAGTCTGCTTGCCAAGTTTCAGCTCGATTGGATTACGGGAAAAGGGTCAAAAATCGATCCAAAGTTTTTGTTGACGGCAAGCAAGCAGACGCCAGTAAAAATAAAAAAAAGATACCACTTTATCTCCGTCAGGACGCACGCGTACTAATTTATCACGCGATTTATTAAAAATGTGTGCAAGGAACCTCACATTGCTAACAGGAGCAAAAAAGTGTACCGATATTCCCGCTCTTTTTTTTTTTCAAATAGATATTTGAAAAAAAAAGAGCGCTGAAAAGTATTTGAAATCCGCACGGCATTGCGCGCGGGTATAATTTTATTTGTTTTCTTTATTCATCGTGCCCGAATGCCTCGCGATAAATATCCGTACGTCACGGAACAAAATAAAAGCTGTCGTCCGCGGGCCGTCATAAATCCGCGGGCTCGCCGGGCTGCAGGTAAAGCGCGCCGATATGCAAAACCTTCCAACCCTTGATTGCATTTTTTGATAAAGGGAACATCACAAATCCGTCGAATTTTTTTTGCACGCGCCATGGCGACAATGGGTACGGTGGGCGTTGCTAAACTTGTTCTAAAATAAACATTTCGATACCGTATTTTGAACTTAACCCGATCAGTGCCACTGCCGCGTAAACGCGCGAAACTTTGCATGTCCCGTCAGGCCAGTGACGCGTTAACGCGCGAGAATTTTTCCATGTAATTGCGCGCAACAACAAACGATTTTTAACACGTCACCAATTTTAAATCGTACTGGCATCTATAGACAACGATCCTAAGCAGTTACCATATTTTTAAAACTACCAAATCTCGTAAAATTAGCGATTTATTAAAGTGTTTCATCTGACAGTTCTCAGAGTTCGCTAGGGTCGCCGCTTGCAAAGTTTATTGGCTGAGAAACGGGGAATCCTGCAATACTTCAATTTAAAACTGCGCGTTTGGCTTGATTTTGTTCCCAATTATTGACAATGTTCTTCGGTTTTTTTCGCCATTTTCGTATTTTTAATGCAATTTGAGTGAATATAACAATCTTGTGCGTCTATATAATTAATTTTTTATCTTTATTTTAGCGAGATTCAACTGAATTTTTTGTTTCTCCGTTTTTCAGTACTTCAGTTTGATTTTGTTCACGATTATTTAAAATATCAGTGGGTTTATTTCGCCGTATTCCTGTATATAGTGCAATGTGAGTGAGTATATCTATCTAGTGTGTCTATGAAATAAATTTTTTCTTTGTACACGTTGTGTTCAAATTATCGTTGCGGCAACGGACTTATTTATTTATTGCAAACGCCGTGCGCGTGTATGTATACGGAACGGCAACTCGTAGCACAAGACGCGTCGGCTCGCGGCGAGCAGGTACAAACCTCGCTCGCATCGAGTCGCGCGGCGCGGCGCCCGCGATCTACATACACCACATTTTTATCTTTTTTCGCGAGATTCGCGTGAATTTTTTGTTTCTCTGTTTTTTTATAAAACATTTTTTATGTTTATTTTTGTGACATTACAATGGCTGACATATGATGATGATGAGATTGTTGGACAAACCGCCGAATCTGATGAGAGTGATGTGGAATTCGAATTGCCAGAGTTTTTTGAGCCGGATGAAAATGAAAATAATGTGCCTGACGAAATAGAAAATATTGCCTCTACTAGTGACGTCGATAGTACCTAGACCACTATTTCATTGGGATAGCGATCCTTTCGTGCCTCAAAGGATAATTTTGATTCATGTTTTGATTCATTCAATGCTATGAGTTGAATCGTATTTTGAAATATACCACACGCAGGAAGACTTCACTACATAATAGTAAGATATTAAAAGTGTAACATTAAAAAAACAGGTTAGAAAAAAAACAAAATAAGTGAAATTGTGACAACCCTGTTGTATATTTTGCGGAATGAATTTATTTTGCTTTTGCTTCAAAAAACTCCGTCATAAATTCGGAAAACATAATTCTTTGGTAAGTTCTTACACTTATTCATCATATTATGCTTATTTTTATTGTTTTTTATTTACTTTATTTTACGGAAAAATGTCTGGCCTATAGGTGTCCCTCATAGTAAATATGGCTGGCAGTTAAAAGGTTAATTGATATTTTTGATTAATTTATTTATAGAATCCCAACAGTACAGTTGTTTAAAGTGACATGATGTAATGAACAATTGGTAAACCGATAACAAAGATCCATGACGCAAAACAGAACGCGGCAATAATGCGGCAGATATTATTATTCAAAGCAAAACAGAAATGACAATGTAAACCAAAATAAATAAAAATATTAAATTAAATGCTATGTATGGTCAGTTCTACTTTACGGTGTCGAAGCATAGACGCTGAAGGTGACTACTCTAAATCGCCTAGAGGCGTTCGAAATGTGGATACATCGTAAAATGTTAAGGATATCTTGGACCGACATGACTAGTAATGTTGAAGATTTACGTAGAGCAAATACAAACAGACAGTTACTCAACATAGTAAAGCTCCGTAAAATTTCATATTTTGGTCATATAATGAGAGGCGAAAAATACTCCATCCTTCAGCTCGTCATGAAGGGGAAGATTGAGGGTCGCAGAGGGGTCGGAGGGAGGCGGCATTCCTGGCTTGGAAACATCCGAGAGTGGACCGGGATAAGAAGCGTGGAAGAGCTGTTCCGCACTGCCCTGGGCAGGGAAACTTTCTCCCAGATGATCGCCGACGCCGGGGGGACCCGACAGGGCACATGAAGAAGAAGAAGAGAAATCGAACAAAGTAAAACATGTATAAGAATAATAAATATTAAAATACAGTTATGATTTTTGATTAATTAAAAACTTTGTAATAGGAGTACCCATAAGTAATCAATTATTTTTTGGTGTGGAATGTTTGCTCCGGTCAAGCTCAGTAAAGTGAAAGTGTAAAGATGTGTTTTATACGCAGTATTATAATCCGTGGTCTTGTGACCTGTGACAATTAAATTTAAATTTTTTTATTACTCTGTTGTAAAATGGCGGACAATCAACTAACTGAAGAACATTTACGTCATTGCATACTGTTTCATTTTCTATCGGGTGTTAATGCAACGGTTGCAACAAAGAAAATTTGTGATGTGTACGGATACGTATTGAAAGTAAATAAGTGCCAACGTTGGTTTAGAAAATTCTTCGATGGTGATTTTGACTTGTCAGATAGCGATCGAAGTGCGCGCCGGTAGGGTTTGATAATGAAGCTTTATAAACACCTAGAAGCATATTTTTTCTTAAAAGTCTACCAACAAGATGGCAAAAGGTCCTAGATAACGATGGAGACTAAATCGATTAAAAATAAAATTAGATGTAGTTAAATTCTTTTTTGTTTCCACTTAAATAATTGTTTGCTTATGGGTACACCAAGTCAGCATGGCTTTGTTAGCGGTAGATCGACTCAGACGAATTTAATTTTGTATGAAGATCAGATACTGAAAACCCTTGCTGAGAAATATCAGGTGGACTCCATCTACACTGATTTCAGCAAGGCCTTTGATAAAGTACCTCATGATTTATTACTTTATAAGCTGAAGGCTTTAGGCATTAAGGGAACTCTGCACGATTGGTTTACTAGCTACTTGTGCTCGCGAAGAATGATAGTACGAGTTGGTGATATTAATATGGATGGATTTATTGCTACTAGTGGCGTACCACAAGGAAGCCACCTGGGACCTATTCTGTTTCTTCTCTTCATTAATGATATAGTAAATTCTTTTAATAATATTCAATTCTTACTTTTTGCTGACGATTTAAAGCTGTTTAAAAGAATACAATGTGTAGAAGATTGTTTGGTATTGCAGAATAATTTAAATGCACTTATCAACTGGTGTAATGTTAACAAACTTTATTTGAATATTCAAAAATGCCAAGTAATCACCTTTTTTAAAATAAAAAATCCCCTCTATTTTACGTATACATTAAATGACATTCCTCTTGAAAGAGTCAAAATTGTAAGAGATCTAGATGTGATATTTGATGAGAAACTAACATTTATTCCACATATTGACAATATCACTGATAATGCGTTGAAGATGCTAGGATTTATTTTTAGGCTTACAGAAGACTTTAACACTATAAATTCCATTAAATTATTATATACGTCTCTAGTACGAACTCAATTAGAATCTAATTCTCCTGTATGGTCTCCACATTATACTGTTCACTCCAATAATATTGAGCGAGTGCAGCACAAATTTTTGAGAGTTGTTAATTTTAAATTACACATACCAATAATGGACATAAATTATAATTTTATTGTCTATTGTCTATTCTATTGTCTCTAATTAAACTAAATAGATTATCCGATAGAAGGAAAATTGCTGACCTCGTATTACTGTATAAAATCGTAAATAATTATTACAACAGTTCAGAACTAACGCAGCTAATTTTTTATCACATCCCTTCCAGGAGCACTAGACACAGTATATCGTTTCATTGTGACAATGTTAGTGTAAATTATCTCTATAGCTCACCTATTAGAAGGCTCCATAGGTTAGGAAACGAGTATGGCTACCTATCGGATGTTTTTTCGGAAACACTAGCCGCCTACAAGAAAGCTCTTCTGGACGAATTCGGTCGTTTATAATTGGTTATTGATGTCATGTCTATCTCTTGTTTTTAGATTGTTGAATTTTACATTTCATTTTATTTTACTGTCATTTTTATTGCTTCTTGATTTTTAGATTTGATTTGTTTACAATTATTTCATTTTGTTGTAATTTTGTTGCTTCTTGAATTTAAAATATAATTATTTTAATTTGTTGTAGTTTTATTGATTGTTGACATTCATATTTGATTTGATAACTATTATTTCATTTGATGTAATTTTGTTATACTTTATGTTAAGTAATGTTTTATTTTTCTTTATATATCACTTTATTAATTGTTTTTGATAGAATTATACCTTATCTCCTTTTTTTATTATTACCTATCAATCTAAAGATGTTTATATATTGTTTCTTTAATGGTACGTTGTACCGTGTATTAATTAAATAAATAAATAAACACCTAATATTAACAACTTGAAGTAACTTTATGTCTAACGGTTTGGTATCGAAACGGGTAGACGTAAAGTTACTCCAAGTGATTAATACAGTCTTTAATTAATTAAAATTAATAATTATGTCCAACCATAGACTTAACGCTGTAAACATCAGAAATACAGTTATATAATAATAATAATAAATATAAGTGTAAAATATAAAAAATACCAAAGTAACCAGAAATAGGAAAAATTTGTGGTGAGGGGAGGGGACTTGCGATAAGTAATGTGTGTTTGAGTGGATCGTGCATACATAGACGGTATCGGTCAGTCTGTCCGGTAAAGGCACAGAAACGCGTGATTAAATTTTGTGAAAAAAAAATGTTTTTGTAAATTCGCCATATCGCAAAAATTGCAGTATACTTTTCGATAAAATTTTCTTATAGGTATTATTGGGCATCCTCGCTAGATATCTTCTTATATTATGAAAAACAATATTTGAAAATACATATAAGTGAGCCCATAAAATATCGCATTTTGACTGGTGTTCTTCCTAATAGAGCCACGCTGTCTTGGCGGCAAAAATACGTTTTTACACATCCCTGTACATTTTTGCACAGATACAAACCCGAACGGTTAGTGCACGGGTGCGGAAAATATGCATAGGTATCCTTTGTTGAAATTAGATAGTATATTATAGTTAATTTAACAACTGCATTACACGATGAAATATGAAATCTTAAGGTAATAAATGATTATTACATTTTTGCAATAATCAAAAAGTTGCGTATAAGGCATTAATACCCATGGACGCTAGTCGACGAATGGTTACATATATATATACGATATATATATATATATATAATATATATATATCTATAATATATATATATCTATATATATATATTACTATATATATACTATATATATTGTTCGCGCACAAGATGTGTTAAAACACTCGGTTCGTCGAGTGCATGCGGTATTGTTGTTGGCGTAGTCGGACGCCGAGGAAAGAATGAGGACTAGGGATGGGCGTTGAATGGACGGACTAGTTGAAATCAACCGTTGACGTTGCATCGTCGCGTCGACGGTTTACGTTCATCGCATGGACTAGTTGAATTCGTAGACGGTGGACGGCGGACGCCGTGGTCGGTGGACGATTCGAGGACTTGAAATTTGAATGCATGCGTAGGGCGAGATAGGCTTAATAAGCTATTATCTATTATTTTTTACTTGATTTGTGCGATGTGCACGTGCGACGTTTCGGTGATTTTTGCGCTGTATAAAATAAAACAGTTCTGTTTAATTATTTTATTTTTTATTGAACCAATATTTTACTGCTTGCACCTGATATTGTTGTGTATACCTACTTCTTTCTTTATTATATATAGAAAGAAGTATATAAAACAATATGTAAAATATATAATGTGCGTAAACAAACAAATAATAAAATATTTCTTTTTACATATAAGTACAAGTAGCGGTTTTACTTTCCCCGAAACTATATTCCTACGAACTTCTTTAAATTTTAAAAATTAACGTAATAAAAATAGCCGTCGAGCAGCGTCGCGCCGAACCGTAGACAGTTGACCATCGTCCCGATGTTTAGATAGAACGTCCGCGACGTCCGCGTAACGAAGTTGACGCGTCAACTAGTTGACGAATTCAACTAGTTGATCGTCTCGTCGATGGATAGACGTGGACGGTCTCGTTTAGTTGACGGTAAATATGTCGACGACCCATCCCTAATGAGGACCGCTGGCGTTTCAATGTCTTCTTCTTCTTGAATTCTTCAGATGGAGACTGGCCCTCGATTCAATCCATCGGGCGGGCAGAGCGAGAATGTTTTTGCTTGTACACGAAGCAATATGGCAAACGGCGGATTAGCAGCCCCCCATGGGCGGCCGGTTTTATTATTTGTTTTGGGTATGACCGCGGCGGTGACGTCGCGCCCGCCCACCCTTTGTGCGCGCGCCCGGCCCGCTGACGGGTGAATACACCGCCCGATCTGTTCACTCCATTACCGGCTAATTAGCAATACGCAAATGGAACATTTTGTATCGTTTTTGGCGTCCGTTTGTGTATACACCTCGATTCAGCTGTTTGCCCTAATTATACTGAGGGTTCGCGTTCAAATTGTTCATCACGCGTGTTCAGCTGTCGCTTTGTGTAATGTTTTTTGTTAATAAAAAGAAAACACTTGTATAAAACCACTATTTGTTGATTTATCAACATGTTTCGGAGCCAATCGTTTACTGAAAATCAAACAGACATTAACAAAATAAAAAATAAATATATGGGAGATGAATAACTAATTAAGTATTTTTATTTTTTTATTTTTTATTTTTTTATTTATTAGAGACACTAACAGTATAATGGGTACATGATACTCAGATAATAAACATTATAGTGAAGACTATGCCCATTATCCCAATTACAAGTGTCTTCGGCACGCTCTAGTAACATGTATTTTTGTAATTAATTATACTTCACATGCACATTTATGTATATTATATATTTGTGTTTGAGTGTAGTGCGATTAGTATTTAATGGATCTATAGGTTCATGTCGTCGTTTAGAAAATGGATGTTGTGTATGAGTGAGTTTTTGAACGAAGATAACGTGTCTGCAAGAATATCAGCATCAATGTTAGGGTCAGCACAATACAAATTATATGTGCGACACAACCTTGTAATGGGAGAAAAGTAACCGACATTATTAGTGTGCTGACTTATTCTGAAGAACTCCGGTTTTCTTATACGGGGTTTAACATTCAAATTTATATCAGATAGACAGAGAGAATCAATAGCTCCGCTGAGAATCTTGTGTAGCACAATGAGATCGGATATTTTTCGTCGGGACTCAAGTTTGTGCATCTTGAAAAAGGCAAGTCGATCTTCGTAGCTGTGAAGGTTATTGTGTTGACCAGCTTTGTATGACAAAATACGTAGAAACTTTTTCTGCACTCTCTCGATTCTCGTAATATGTGTTGTGTAATAAGGTGACCATTAATATGAAAAAAAAAATTCTCATGAGTACTTAATAAGTTATTCATTATTTTTCTGTTTTGTTAATGTCTATCCCTTGATTTTTAATTTTTAATATACGTTGTATTCCGGTGAAGGGACCATCGCCCCAAAGCATCAAAAAATTAGTGGTGTGTACAAAGTATATTTTTGTTAATTAATTATTTAAAAGTACAATTTTTCTCCATTTTATTTTGTTGTTATTTCTTCATCATTAGCCACAAATAATATCTACTGCCGCAATAGTTGAATCTACGGAGTATTATCGCTTTTTACATATTTTTGCAAGATGTATTTTCGGAGTCTCCCCTAAAAGGGCAATTCTTTGAAAATTTGAAACAGTAAACAATACGAAATGTAGTCGACGCGAGGCAGATGTAGTGTGTGCGGTTTGGCACTGAATTTCCCTGTAGTGTTATTGTCGTGCCCCCCATGGTGTTCCCAAAATATCCACATTACAGAATCTGCTTTCAATTAAATATTTCAATTAAAATAAAACACAAATTACTTTGTTTTCACCACTATATTAGATTAAAAAATCTACATGTTTCTAGAACAATGTTCTCTTCATCAGGATTATTGTGTACTAATCTGAAGAGAACATTGTTCTCGAAACATGTAGATTTTTTAATCTAATATAGTGGTGAAAACAAAGTAATTTGTGTTTTATTTTAATAATAATGTCACCACAAAGTTCAAGCCTTCATACAGAAGAAGAAAAAATATTCTTCGAACAGTAAATATTTCACTTTATCGATCGAAATATTTTTTCTCATATTTTCATCCATTTTCAATGGATGTGCTCTTGAAGTACATACTGCAATTATTCAATTATTTTTCTTACTGACACTATCCCAACTCATTGCCCAGGTAGGCTGTCAGAGTCGGATGTTCTCGTTCTCAGGCTGTATCTTCTTCGGTTCTGGGTGTCGCTTTCATCCAGGACGTTTCCCTGCAGGATTTTGGAGCATTGAATCATCCAGGAGTTCTTTGGTTTTCCTCTGAATGACTTTCGATGAAGCTCCATAGACATTGCCTGCTTTACCGTATGGTCTGGTTATGTGTCTCTCTCTTATGTGCCCGTACCGTCTCGGCTGTCTTTCTTCCAGCTTACCGTTTATACCATTCTGTAGACACCATCTTTAAGAACCACCATGGCACATTATCATTATACATACTTGGGAGTTAAATGGTACAATTCATTGTTGTCGCAAAACAAATTTCAAGAAAGGAACATTCCAAAATACGAACAGTTTAAGAAAGAAGTCAAATCCTTGATTTTCGACAACGATGAATTATACTCGTAACATTGCCCGCATGTCTCTTTTGTACTTTAATTTAGCTTGTAAATACTCCTCCCATAAGCTCGAGCTTTGGCTCATATTATGGGGAGTATAATGTCTGTAAAAATGTTATAATACAGAATCAATTCATTATTTAAAAAAAACACATGTATCTACTGTATAAATAAATAAAATAAAGTAAATATATCACTCTCTTTTCCCAACAAATATTCAGCTATTACGCTACCGATATTCAATTTAAAATTTTTGATAAATTTCTTAAAAGTTAATTGTTTTCAATCGTAAATTCTTTACTTGCAATCATGGATGTATGAGTATCCGTATGTAAATAAACTATAATTGTGCGTGTATGAATTTGAATGTGCACGTTATTCGATTAGTGGTTGGGACTTGCACCCTTTTAGTAGGTGACACGCCAAAAATTTATTAAAAATTATACAGAGAGATTATTATTTTTTGCTTTGGTCCACTGCTGCACGGTTCGATTGGAAGTAGACACTAAATTAATTTAAATAATGGATCACACGGAATGACCAATTTATAAGCTGGTAGTTTTGCTATTTTTGGTTCGTGCGTCGATGTCATCGAGACGTCTGAGATCATCCCGAAACTTGGTTAGTTACAACTTACGACGGGCAGCAACCCACCGAGGTGCTCGAACGGAAAGCTCGTCAGATCTAAAGAAAGCCCGCCGATGTAGCGACACTCGTCAATTGATCTATTCGACCGGCGCTTTCCTGGAAACGCGCGGTGCGCCGTGCCAGCAGTCGATACGAGGAAGAATTGAGTGATGACTGGCCGCGGAGCAGTTTATCTGGCTCGAGGGGAGATCTGAAGGATCGTCGATGTATATTTCTAGGCGCTTTCTCCGCGTGTTTGTCAGCCGCGTCAGTGTCAGTGGCGTTTGATTCCTCGCGCGTGCGAGCGAATTTGACTCCTAACGCGAAGGGCGGTGGTGTCAACTTCGAACCGATCGCCGAAAGCATTTCACACCACGCTCCGTAGCCGTTCGAGGAATTCCAATTTTAACGTCAGTTTTGTTGTCTCTGCTTTTGAAGGTCTCCGAAATCAATTAATGAAAACTCTTTTATGCCGGATTTAGGTTTTGTAGTGAATGATTCACTCTAGTTTTGTTATCCATTATTATCCAGTATTAATAATGATAATATTTTTTCTTCTTCACTTATTGCAAAATGAATTTGCTGTAACATTATTTATATAATTAACATTAAAACACATTGTATAAACAACTAATGTGTAAAGTTATCAACATGTTTCACAATTTCAGATTGTTTCAAATCAGAATACAACGTATACTAAAAATATAAACATGGTCCTTTTTTCAAATACCTACTAAAAATTTTATGATTGTTTACACATTACTTATTTGTTAGTTATTATGCCCCCATATATTTATTTTTGTTTTTGTTAATGTGTATACCTACTTCGAATTTTTAGTACCCGCAGTAGTCGTTTATAAGAAGTGTTATAAGTTACGTAAATAATAAATTTGTTTATTTTTCTGGGCAACCAAATAAATGACAAGTATCAAATAAATTAATATAATTTATTATTAATTTAGATTACCTACCTGTCATCACTTAACATAACAATTTAGAAAGGACGTAAGCCGAAGAATTGATAAAGCCACATGGGGCATTCGAGATATGATGACAGAAGAATACTTAAAGTAAGCTGGATGGACAGAGTTACAAAGGAAGGTGTTGTGGTTCGGATGGATAAAACAATAAAAATCAGAAAACTTCAATATCTCGGACAATGTGATGAGACATCCAGAGAAGTATGACATTTTGCATCTCACAGTGCAGTGAAAGATTACCGGAAATCGTCCTGGAAGAAGGAGAAGATCATCATCATCGCTCTTGGCACTACAACCCCTGGCGTGTCTTGGACCCCTCAAGAATCTTTCTTGAGGAGGCCAAGGAGGAAAAACTCATCTCGGTCCAGAGCCAGCTCTCTCCAGTTCCGAAGCTCCAAGGCAGAGATGTCTTTGAGGACGTTGTCACTCCATCTTAATTTTGGCCATCCTAAGCTCCTTCGCCCTATTGGCCTTGAGTTCAGCAGGGACTTTGGTGCTTGTTGCTCGGACATTCTCTCCATGTGACCTAGCCACCGAAGTCTTCCCAGATTTATATCCCAGAACGTCATGGCTGAAAAATCTGAGACAGTCGTTTGGCCAGTCTACTACGGAGCAATTTCGGGCCGCAGTTCTTAGGACCTACATGATAGCCGGCGTCTGTTGAACGATTAGGGTACAAGGAGAAGATGTTCTGGAAACAATGCACATGAAATGAAGTGTTCAGAAACAAAATCGCTACCTTGCAAATCGTCTAAAATAGACAGTGACATGTTTTAAAATGGTTATCTAACAATAGATCCTACAAATATTTGAGGATGGCCCTGTTAAAAGCCGCAAAAACCGTAGAACTTGTATGAGAAGATGTATGAATGTGGCCGAAGCAAAAGTGGTATGCTAGGATAGAAGAGTGTGGCGTTCAATCCTCTCTGCCTACCCCTGCGGGGAAACGGCGTGATGGTTAGTTAGTTAGTCAATCTAGCAATAGTGGAGGTTTTACACTCGATTACTGTTGAAGGCGGTTTGTAGGTTTTAAAAGCATTTTCGTCCATTGCAAAGTCACGTCATCACTATTCGGTGTTGCCGTCTAGCTGCGAGGCCTGGTGCACCGACGTTCTCCAGACACCCCTGGTCTGTGTCAAACGTGCAAACTATCGGCATCATTCTTCACTGTTTCCGCTCTTCTCGTTCTTGGGCGGCCTGGCGAATGAGATCCAGCATAATACAAAGACTTAAACCAGACAAAAACAAGGACAAAACCTAGGGAAAAGAATGATCAAGTTGATGACATATAATGCAAATTTAAATGTTCCATCATGCACAGTCGATCAAACGCTGATTTGCTGATATGAAGTGATATCCTTTTTTAGAGATGTCGGCTGCTAAATGCGAAAAAATAAATAAATATCTTTATGATAAATTTTAATTAAATTATAACACATTATCTTGAGATGATTATTTATGCAGGGTGTACCAGAGCTAGCAGCAGAAACTTGGCGGGTAGATTCCTGACTATGTTATGAGTCTAAAGTATTCAAACAACCATGGCCTAATGTCAATAGTTATGGAGATATGCAGTATCAAAGTTTGCATTTTTTTTTTCAATATTTCTCATTTATTTTTTGCAAAAAGTTGAACTATCATTACGGTACCGTATGTCGATTATGAAAAATTCATTCGCTTTAATACAAGTCGAATAAAATGATAAAAATTGCACTTGCAATAAAACTTGCAAAAATTTGTAAAATAATTTTTTTACTAGGTTTTTATCCTTTTATTTAAGTTGTATTGAAGCAAATGAATTTTTCATAATCGATATAAGTTACTGTAATGATAGTTCAACTTTTTGCAAAAAATAAGTCGGAAATATTGCATATCTCCATAACTATTGATATTAGGCCATGGTTGCTTGAACATTTTAGACTCGTAACATAGTCAGGAATTTACCGGCCAAGTTCTGCTGCTAGCTCTGGTACACCCTTTATAGTTTGTGCAATACCGCGAACTCTGTCTCCGCTCCTAGCTGCGGTGCCGATCCCAAATCCGGGTATCTCCTTCCCTTATCTCTTCATACATTCCTTATACCCCTTCTCCGCACACAATAATTATTTTAATCACGGTACTCCCAACTCTTTCCCCAATCATCATCCAACACTCTGCAGTACCACACAGTATTTACTCAGTACCCAGAACAGTAGTTTATCTCCGGCCTGTCGGCGAGTTATTAGCCTACTCTTACGTTGACGCTAGAGTTGTCACTTTATTTTAACTCCCTTTCTTTTAACTCGTAGCGTCTGAGATTCCGACGCATAAGGTAGACACGAAACCCGAAAATTTCTCTAATTAGTTTACCTAGTTTCTGCACTTAAATTGCAAGAACGCTGATTTACATCAACGTAGACTTTTAAAAACGCACAGTCTTTGTGATAATCAACACACCTTTTTAGTAAAGCACCATAAACATAAAAAATACATTTTTTTCAGGAAGCGCATTTTTTTTCTAAAGCGGCGGCTGCGAGCGCGAATGGCACCGAAGGCACGGCCCTTACTGCCGCCGCCTTGTGCCCCCATATTCTATGTCAATGTGTGCGTCACAGTGCGTGCGTACACGGCGCCGAGCACGCACCCACACATTCTAATGGGTAGCGGCCAGTTTGTATGAAGACGTATTACTGTTCCGAGTATACTGTGGCAGTACCTACTATGATCGTCTCTGATCGGCGAGACTGTTGGCATGTAACATCTTACTCACCTGAAACAAAACCATCGCGCAGCTTCGCCCTCTATCTTAAAATGGAAGGCGAGGGGATCCTCGAATAACGAGGCCCGGGAACGACGACGAGCAATACCGCGATTGAACCACAGTAGTGACTCGATTATCCGGACCTCAGTTGTACGGATTCCGATTATCCGGATGTCAACCGCGATCAGATAACTTTGTGGGTAGTTTAATCCGTGCGTGCACCGACATGTCGCAACTGTGTTTACGCCCCGCGCGATCACTCTCCACGCGTTTCGTTATTGTTTTTGACAGTTGGGTACAATCGTTACTCTGCTGAGTTGCATCGTGTCATGTCTGCGCTCAAAAATGCCGAAGCATAAGAGAATGGTGTTATCGTTTATGATTAATTCATGCCCAATCACTTGTTAAATATTGATTTTGGTTGATCTTGGTAATTCGTTTTTGTTGTTTTTAATAAACACCCAGAATTACGTGTACGCGGGCGAGGTAAGTACAGCTATGCCGAACAAAATCGCTTTGGATATTGATATATTCCATGTGTCTGAAGGGGTTTTCCGAAGCAGAATTCTCTTACACCTTTGACCAGATTATATATGTCATTTTTAATTGATTACATATTCTTATTTAAATATATATACATAAATATACCTTCATAATATGTATTTACATAAATATACCTTCATAATATGTATTTAAGTTTGTAATGTACATATTATCGAATAAATAAATGAATTGATTGAATCTTTCTAGAATTAATAATACATATTATGTACAAAAATTACTTTTCTTCATGCATTCAGTTCTGGATTTTCGATTATCCAATGCCTTACGACAGCAATTAATCCGGTTAATCGAGTCTCTCTCTACTTATAATTATAAAAATGTTTAGGAATGAAAAAGACTGCAAGTGGGGTCTACTCTTTGGTGGTTTTGATAAGCAGATTGCGAGAAATCTATTGGTTCGTTGTAAAACTCGAATAAACCAATCGGTGCCCATTGGCGTTTAACGGATATGGTGGGTAAATGGAATGTGAGGGTGTTTTCGAATCGGATCAGGATACAGATACTATATTATTATATTATCAACGGATCAGGATACAGATACTATATATATATATATTAACACGGATCTCAGATAATGTGACTCAGGTATAAGTAGGTTAAATTTACACACGTCAAAAGGGCAATTTTAATAGTATATCTCCAAATAATTAACCAATTCCATTACATTTTTGTAATAAAGATTTTAAACTAAATGTTTTGGAGCAGCTAGAGATAAATAAAAATCTAAAGAATAATATTATTAACGAACAAATTAATATCTGTTATTCCCCCCTTTTAAATATGTTTAATACTACATAATTGTTTTGAGATACCAAATATCTATTATATATATACATAATTATTATTTAAGAAATCAAGAAATCAAAGAGTAGCTTGTTGGTCTTGTGGTTAGGACACTGGACTCGTGATCCAAAGGTCGCTGGTTCGAACCTCACTCCAGACTAGCAAGTTAGTCCTATTTTCATAGCACAAGCGTTTAGCTTAGTTTGAAAATAGTAAGAATATTGATGTGACACGTATTCCGTGTTCACATCTCTATTTAAAAAAAAAAAAAAAAAAATTGTTTGTATTCCTATTATTTCCACTTAAATTAAACAATATATGTTCACTCATTTTATATTAGCTGAAATATTCCCATAATGATCAAATTTCGTGAAATTCTTTTAACCACTTAACACACCTGTATTTTTGTTTTCATTGTCCAGATTATTGTTTGTAGTAACCGTGTTATTCCCTACTTTATGATATTTAAAATTTAAGTACCCAATTTAGATAATGTGTTTTAGAAACTATTCTTTGTATTAAATATACTTGAGGGTTTGTCCAAATTTGCACCAAATGTTTTGTATATAAACTCAATAATATGTACTATGTTCATCAGTTGATAAAGGCTTAATAAGCCGAAACGATCGTCCTGTGTGTGGTAAAATAAATTTGATTTAAAAAAAATCGTGTTTTGATTTTTTATTTTGTAACCCACAGTAGTATTTTATTAGGTAGGATACTGCGAAGTTTAGATGACTCTGAAAACAAATTAAGAAATTATAAGTCTCACAGAGACGAAGCTATGAGTAAGAGGAACGTGTGTGGAAGTCTTTTTTATACGATGGCTCAGGGTTTACAAACTGTATGAGCTGGCTTAAGTGAAAACTCTACACAATGCAACGTTCACCAATTATATCGTAAGAACATCCACACATTATCAAAAATTTAATGTTCTATGTATGTTAAAATCTGAGAATCTTTCGTTTATTCGAATGGACTGTACTACAGTGCTAGAGCTAGAGAGAAATGGACAGTGCTAGAGACATCTGTAGTATTTTTTCATGAAGTATACATAGATTTTCGCAGCTGGTAATGATACCTTTATATTTTTTTTAAGTGGAGTAATATTTATTTATTTTTTATTTTTTAAAAAAAAAAAATAGAGATGTGAACACGGAATACGTGTCACATCAATATTCTTACTATTTTCAAACTAAGCTAAACGCTTGTGCTATGAAAATAGGACTAACTTGCTAGTCTGGAGTGAGGTTCGAACCCGCAACCTTTGGATCACGAGGCCAGTGTCCTAACCACAAGACCAACAAGCTACTCAAGCGATACACTTTTTAATGAAATTCTTACGAATTATTTTAACATATACGCTTGATAATAAATATTTTAAAAAAAATTTAACTTCTTCCATACACCAGTATATATTTTAACAACATTTTTATATGTAGGTATGTTCTAAGAACACAGTTACTAGGTTTTGTTCCCATAGAGATGATTAATTAATATAAATTATAGAAGATTTTTTTTTATATTGTATAATTTATCTCAATTAATTAATCATCTTTCTGGGGACAAAACCCAGTAACTTCTTAGAACATACCTAATACCTACATATAAAAATATTGTAGACACTGAAACCATTTCGCGTTAAATGTCTTTGAAGTGAATCGTCACCGAACCGCGCAATAAAAAAAATATGACGCACCCGACGCGAACGTTCGCGGTGCCTTTGGTCGCGTGAAAGTGACCACTCGCGTTTGGCGCTATTTGTCGAGGGTTTTGGTGTCTTCTTTGATCGCGCAACTGGAGTCACGCAACCCGAGCGGGGCGGGCTGCACGCCGCGCGCGGCCGTTTTGTTATTCCGTCTCCGCAGCTCGCGGGAAACGTTAACAGATGGAGTTATCGCGTCGCATGATTTATGCGGCCGCGTCTCCGTTCTTGATTTGTGAGGGGCGCAGGAATAAAAAGTCCCGTATCGTATTTTATTCCTCACTCGGTACTTGTCGGCTCGTGTTTCAGATGTTTCGTGTTTTATTTGGTCCTGATACTGAAATAGGCGCAAACTACTCTCAATTTTTTCTTGTACTAAAACATACATTTTTAATATAAGTTCATCTCCGGGCTTAAGTTTTCAAAAAGGCACAAAGCTTATGTTTCCGATACAGAAAACTTGATGTAAAAACATATTTTTCCTTCTGTGTGTAGTTTTCTGGGATATTCTGCCGTGTATATCTGAGCTCTGTATCCTGCAATGGGATTCGAAACCCGGCCAGAGGCAGATATACACGGCAGATTATCCCAGAACACTACACACAGAATATTCTGAGCACCGTCAAATACTACAAATCTGTGACTGTTCCATTTCTATTGGGCTGCTTGTTAGTCGAAAAAAAATGTCAACCTGGAGACGACTGAGTAGGACCGATATGGAAGCTTTTGCTCTTAGAACGATCCTGGGTAAGCGGTGGGTACCATTCACTGTTCCATTTCTATTATTATTTTTGTGGTATCGCAAAACGCATCAAGTAGTGCATTGTTTTCCATTACCAGCTTCCAATATTAATCAAATCATATGATTTATTTTTAAAGAAAAGAGGTGTATAGATTATTGAAGTTATCTTTTTTTGGCGTATTCAGGGTAAAATTTTCATTGTAACGCGCAGCGTTCGCATTGTAGCGAAGCGTGTAGCGGAAGCATGTAGCGAAAATGCGAGGACACGAAATGCACTTGATTATTATTTACTGTTCCAGTAATGCCTAAATATAATAATTTCGTTCGAATTCTCAGGTAAAGAAAATAAATTACAAACACGGCTGGAACTGGGACCAGAAGGTACATTATTACATTTTATGGTATTGAGAGTTCTTCATAAAAAGCCATTTCGTTTTACTTCAGAAGAACTTTTCAGAGAATGTCACGTCCTGGATATCAATCAGATATAGGAATTTTACTTAATACCTTAAAATATTTTTTCTAACTCACTCTCACCTAACAATGGCACAAGTGAACTGCGACTATCTTGCACCAAAATTCACCAAAACCTTTTCACAAAGATTTCGTCTCTTCCAATTTCCAAAAATATTCAACATTTTAAACACAAAACTAAAAACTTGTAGCCATAGTCTCGCATATTCTTCTTCAAAAGTGAAATTCTGGCTCCATGTAAAGGGAAGCAAGCATGCAAAAACCTTTTAACCAAGATATAACCAAAATTTGAAAAATACTCGTACCTATATGAACATATATTTTAATCTTTTCAACTATTTTTATATATTTTATTTTATTCACTATCCAATTTACATAATCTGTTAATTATTTTACTTATTTTTTATTGGCACTAAGATTTATTCATATAATAACTGCTTTATATAAATAATAAATATTCTTGCTCGTATAAATACAAACACGATACAAATCTATAAGATGTACTTGAATCTTTTTAACTGCAATCTATTTCTTTTTCTTAATACTTACAATCATTTTCTTCTTACTACTTAAACTTCTCTTTTTAATTTACACAAATCTATAAATTGTACTTGAATATTTTTAACTGCAGTGTATTTCTTCTTCTTCTTACTACTAACAATCATTTTCTTCTCACTATTTTAACTTCTCTTTTTATTTTACACAAATCTATATGATGTACTTGAACTTTTTAACTGCAATTTACACAAATCTATTATATGCATTTGAATCTTTAACAGCAATCTAAATTTACACAATTCTATTATATGAACTTTTACCTTTTAACTGTATGTCTGTCGTATGTTATTTTTTTAATTTTACATTCTGTATATTTATAAAAGCCTATAGGGGCGTTAAATAAATAAATAAATATACTGTATTTACTGGAAGAGCATTGTCTGCTATATAATGCAGTGAAATACTAGTGTGGCAGGCAGGGCGTCAAATTAATGTAGCATTTACTTTTGTGTTTGCTGCCAAGACCCCCAGCAACAGTAAATAATGGTTATAAATTTTTGTAAACACTATAAAATGTTGTCACCTATGAATGTTAAATAAATCTATCTTATGTATTTTCCTTTTGTTTTTTTTTCTCTGTAGTTTTGTCGTGTATGTACTTGTAACAGAAAAATAGAAGAGAATTAACTAAATGAATTTTTGCGGTTACGGTAAAAGGAATGCTAAACAGAGTATACACTACTAAACAGCGACGCCGATATGGAATCGATATGATCGCATCGCGCGGCTCGGCGCGTAAACAAAAATCCAGCGGTCCATTGATGTCGGAAATAGTTTTACGCCGCTCGGCCCGCCCGACCGAATTAATTCCCCGAGTGCTCTTATTTATATTCCGCGCGCAATAATTAAATGATCGAGCTTTGATCCGAAACGCTCGTGAACCAAATTGTAAATGAGAGGCGATATTAATCCGTGCGCCCCGCCCGGGTCTGAGATCACCGCGCACGCCGAGCTCCCTTTGATCTCCATTGTCGCGGCGGCCCGGCGCGGGACTCTGGGCCCAGCCGCCGCGGCGCGAGGGGCCACTCTCGCTCGGACCCGCCGCCCGCGGCTGCTCTTTTGATTGCCGGAATCCCGTACCTTGAGGCTAAAATAAAACTGGTTTCCGCTTTTAACTCGCGCGCCGGGTACGCGCGTTCTCGCTTTGCTGCTTGTTTACGTGCACGCGAGCTCTGACGCCGATTGTAACGAAAATGCGCGACGGAAACCGGCCCGACCTTGAGATGCTCCGTCTCGCTTCTGGGCGATACGTTGTCTGAATTGTCGCCTGTCTCAAAATTAATATAATACTTAATTATTAATATTTAAAGCATTAACTTTGTGGTTAGACATTCTAACAGAATGTCAGTTAACTTAGTATAAACCACTACCATATTTAAGGTCTACCGGTTTCGAGACGTACCCGTCTCTTCGTCAGGACCAACACTACACTACTGTATTCACAACACTACACACCCCAACCATAGTATTGGTAAACTTTCACCAATATTGATTACATGCGTGTTAATCTTGTCAGATGCATGTTTGTGTTAATCATGCGTGTTAATCTTATGTATGTTTGTTACATGCGTGTTAATCTTGTCAGAGACAAACATGCACTGACAAACATGCACAAACAGTGCATGTTTGTCTCTGATTACCTTATTGTATATATTATAATATACCTGATTAAATTAACACGCATGTGATCAATATTGGTGAAAGTTTAACAATACTATGGTTGGGGTGTATAGTGTTGTGAATATAGTAGTGTAGTGTTGGTCCTGACGAAGAGACGGGTACGTCTCGAAACCGGTAGACCTTAAATCTGGTAGTCGTTTTTACCAAGTTAACTAACATTTTGTTATAATATAATACACTTATAAACACTAAATAATTCGCGCTTAATTGAATTAGCGGTATGACGCTCGCCTAGCCTGAAATCCAGTGGTCGGGCGTTTGTCCTCTTTCCAGGAGACCAACAAATTAGTCCCTCTTTTTATATCAAAAGCTTTGAAAAGAGTTAAAACATTGGTGTGACATCTATTCGTATGCCCCTCTCTTTTCTATGTAGTATTATTTTCTACACTTGAAAGTCATGTTATCCCATCGCAATAATAACAATTTGGTTGGCTATATGTCAGTCTGCAACTTTATGTAACATTCATGCAATGTCCTTTTATAAAAAGTTTTTTTTCCTTTTTTTTATAAATAAATGAATACTTATTCTTTATGAATCGACAGATAAAAGTAACGCCATTTTTGAATTTCGTTATAATAGTTATAAAAATAAATATTTTGTATATCTCTATTTTCGTAAAAATTTGACCATTTTACGCTTTACGCTAGTATTTAAAATTGAAAATTTGTATAAATGAATTTTCAAAAGGTGTATTTTCAGTCTTTCCGTTGCACTGTTCCAAGGAAGTTCCACGCCTTTGGATCTGCCACCGCAAATGCCCGTTTACTAAAGTTAGTCTTCCGGCAATGGTTGATCGGTTCTGCAATCCTATAACTGAAGTAGAGGCTGACCTCAGATTCACACTATGGACTCTATGGACTTTGGCATTTATAGCATTTCTTGTATATATGTAACTTGTAATTCCCACATGGATAATAACTATGTTCCAATTTTTGTCATTTGTCCCTGCGCCTGCGCCTTGGAGGCAGAGAAGAGGTTTTGAAAAGAAAATAGACCATACTCCGCCATATTTTCGTGATGCGGAGGTAGTAGGTACAGGGACTGGCTGGGGACTAAAATGCCATAAGTCAAATATCTTTAAAATGACAAATTATTATCTTCTTCTCTCTGCCCTTCTATCCCGGTTCATCCAGGGTCGGGCCTCCTTGTACGAAAGCGCCAGGATCTTCTGGGTTGTCATAAGGGAACATCTTATGCTGCCAGCTCACTCTCAATATTTGTCCACCGTGTTGCTGAGGGTCTGCGTCCACCTCTGGGCTTAGTTGGTTGTTCAGTGCTGTTCTCACCGAGTAGTCTTCTTCTCTACGCATGACGTGACCATACCATCTCATTCTCCTTTCTTTCAGCTTTTCAACTATCGGTGCCACTTTGAAAGACCCTCCAACATACTCATTGCGGATTCTGTCCATGCGTGTTACACCGCCCGCCCACCGCATTTTCATTCTTTTTTTTATAATTAAAATATAATAGGATCCTGAAAAGGTTTATGGATAACATTTTTTACATGATTCAATATAGGAATATAATAATAATATAATTTAGATACAAAATCATTTTTTATAATTGATCGAGTTTTAGCATTTTTGTCACATCTGTTTTGAATTTGTCAGTAGTCAGTTGTTTAGTCTGTTGTGGTAGGTCGTTGTATAGTTTTAATCCGTCGCAAATTAGTCGTGATTGTCCTGTTATTGTTTTGGCGTGTGTTATGTGATAGTTTTGAGCCGTTCTAGTGTTGTGTTGGTGTTTTTCGTGTATTTTGTGTAATTTTATGTCATCGTCTTGTATTTCGCCATTTGCTAGTTTGTGAATGATTTTAAGTGTTTCGATTTTTGTTATGCTTTCAATGTTTAATTGTTGTGTTATACGGTATACAGTTTCAGTTGGTGTCAGGTATTTCAGATCATAGACCATTTTAGTATTTTGTTTTGCTGTCGTTGGAGTCTGTTTAGGTTAGTTCTGTTTTCGGTTCCCCAGAAGGGTTTCAAATATCTTATTCTACCCTTGACGTATGCCTGGTACATCAGAATTTTTACGGTCTTCTGTTTGATTTCGTGTATTTTGTGAAATAGGCTGGTCAGTTTAGTCTTTGAGTCAATTACTTTGTCTATTTGAAAGGTCCATTTGAGGTGTCTGTGTTGCGTCCTAAGTATTTAGTAGTTTCTAGTTCAGTGAGTGTTTCGTTGGGTATTTTTATGTCTATTTTGTGCGTTTTTTGCTATTGTATGCATCTGTTGTTCGTGCTTTTTGGATGTTGCCGAACATTCTGTACCATACAGCATTGCAGGTCTTACCACTGTCTTATCCACGTTGCCTTTGGTTCTGATAGGCGTTCTTTTAGCGCAGAGTACGCCAGAAAGAGATATCCGCTCCAACCATGCTGTATTGGTACGGTGATTTACAACTTCACCATCTACATGAGCATTAGCCGTTAGCACGGATCCAAGGTATTCAAAGTGTGACACTTTGGGTAGCTTTGTCTTTTTGTCGATAAGTATATCACAACCCATGTCTTCTGTTCCTCCAAAGTCACCCTCCATGTATTCAGTTTTTGTTCTGCTTATTCTCAATCCGCGCCGTTCCAGCTCTTTCACCCATGTGTTGAAGGTCTTTTGTAGAAAATGAAAAATTATTATGCAACTTAAAATCATATATTCAAAAAGCATATATTGTTTTTTTTATTTATGGTTTTGTGTTTAATTTGTAGAACTCCATATTTATTTTTAGCGAAATTTAAAATAAATTAAATTTTAATAAATATTATTATTCAGTTCTGCGGGTTAACTATTTTAAGTGTTACAGCTGTTTCGGCTCGCAAGTCCATTATCAAACACAACATTATCAACTGTTTGATAATGGCCTTGCAGGCCGAAACAGCCGTAACACTTAAAATAGTTATCCCGCAGAACTTAATAATAATATTTACTTAAATTTAATTTATTTAAAATTTCACTGATAATAAAAAAAATAACAGAAATTGGCTTTGGAAGGATTGTGGCTGTGTCCACATTGTTTACTACGGCCCGAATTCAGAGTCAATGCTTAGAAGATTTAAGGAGGGGGTAAGGTTTTTAATTTTTTTTTTGCATTTTATTTTTAATTTTTTAAATGAATGTTTAACATCGCAAGAATATTGTGTCAAAATTTCAAGTCAATCGGAGCAAAATTGACGAAATTGTGAACATTTGAGCGATATCAGACTGATTTTCTATACCTGCTCGGGCAGCTAAGAGACGCGCTCACCTGAGGACTACCGGACGTGCTATTGTATTAGAAGAGTTTTGCTTAGACAAGGACAAAAAGATGCTGATGACTAAAGCTCTTTGCTATGTGAACATGGCATCGAGGATTATGTGTAAGTATAAAATAAGTGTTGAGTTTTATTTTGAATTTTACAGTGTGCAAAGCTTTAAAACGTTTTCCCCACATCTCACGTTTTCAAAGTCGGTGTCCATCATAACTTCAAAACTACTGCACCGATCCTTTTGAAATTTTGAACACTATTTCTGTACATAATTTACGAGGTCACGCTGTCGAGTTTTTTTCAAATTTTTTATTAATTTTTATTGTTTTATATATATTTTTCGCAAAAAATCGCGTTTTTCCCTTCAAAGTGTTCCAAAAAATTGAAATTTCAAAAAACCCTCCCAGCGTTACCTGGGAAAACCTATTATCTATCGAATGAATTTTGATTTTTTGATTTCAGATGATCTAGCACCAAGTTATGATGGACACCGCAATTCTACTTTTTTCCGAGACACGTCCGAATAATTGCTGCCATTGCCGTATTTTTTAATATTTCGTCTTGAAAATTTTACACAATATTCTTCAAATATCATACTTTAATGTACCATTGGTTTTAATAAAGAGATTTTAACTGTGTTGTCACAAAAAATTCACAAAAACATGCCTTTTTTGTACGAATTAACCTTACCCCCCCTTAAAGGTTAAAAAATAATATCTTTAAGGCGTACTTTAACCTTTTAATCATCTAAGTATTGATTCTGAATTCGGGCCTATGTTTTATCAATTACTTTCTCTATTTGATTTCCATCGTTATTGTTCTTTCCTGTTTTGCTTCGATTTCAATATTTTACGTCACACCGCGGATCTCTATAATTGATCTACCAACCGTTCGATACATTCCTAAAATAAATAAATAAATAGCGTTCCGGTCCGATCGAGCGCGGGCCCGCCGGTGCCAGCGCCGACCGAAGGGCTCTCGCCGCGGTATTAGATAAGAGATTGGATTAGATAGCCAAGTGGGTGGGAAGCGATAAGACGGGCGGGAGGCGTCCGCCCGCCCACCTGGCGACAGCTCCCCGCCGCCCGCCGCCCGCGCGGCCGCTTTGATGCGACGGGGGCCTTTGACGCGGTCAGCCGGGGTAGGAGGGGGGCGGCTCCCGCACACACACAGATTAATGGAATGATAGGGCGAATTTCGGCCGCTACTCTCTTTGATACGCAAAAATCGCCCGAAACATTTCACTCTATGAAGGCGGTTTACGGACAATTCTTCTCTTTCAAAACAGTTTTTTTTTTTAATTTTATTTTTACATAAATACTATTTCTATGAGAGTCAGAGACTCGTGTGTAGAGAAGGAATATAGGTATGAATTCATGATAAAAGTAGCTTAATATCCCAATTATAATAATTTCGTTGTTTGTCCGTCCGTCGTAACCTCGTGTAACGTTTGTAGCTTCTTTATAGTAATTTTTTTTTCTTTGTTCTCTTTTTATATAAATAAATAAATATTTATTCCTTAGGAACCGACATGTAAAAGTACCGTCATTTTTGACGGATTACAGCAAGTAAAAAATAAATATGGATTAGTCTAAGTAATACAAATAAAAATGCATATGAAACATTGATTCAATACAAAGAAATATATACATATTTAGTAAGAAGTGATAGGGTAGGTTTATTTTTGGTTTTTATTTTATTCCTATACTTCATTAACGTAAAACGGACAGTAGTATCAACAAAGATCTACCCTCGAAAAAATTATAAAAAAGAAGTGGTGGAAACTCCCATGCGGTGTAGGGATCCCGACCCAAAAAGATAAGGGGTAGGATAAGGTAAAAGATAGAAAAATAAGAAGAAGAAGAATAAAAAAAGTGACTCACTAGTTTTATTTCACGTCATATATTTGAATCGGAATGGAAATCATTAAGGCGGGTTTTGGACTGATTTGTTTAAATTAAACAGAAAAGTTAATTATTTATTTTCATTTGATTGTAGATTGCATTTAAATATAGAGCGGTATCCAAAAATCTTCAGGATATAATTCAAGGATATAAATATTTAAAAAAAATACTTTATAAAATCGTGGATTAAAAATATGGGAAGACACAAAATTGGTGCTCTCAGTCAAACAAATTAATGACTTATAATTACTGATCTACCTCTTTTTTCTCTCTTTTTTGTCAAAACATATAAATGATTTTAATTTGCTAATTTAATTGCTGTATTTCTTCTCAATATATATTTAAAACAAAGTTTTTATATATTTTTATTTTGTATATACAACTAACAACATTAAGAAGAAATAACTTGTAACTAGACACATATTAATTAATATCTCATTAATAACTATTTTGTAAACTAACGCCTGTCTCAACACGGGTTCTTCTAGTGAGACAGGCATAGCACAACACAAATTGTAAACTATATGTGATTAAGAAATAAAATAAATAAATATAAAATAAACATCCTATACTTATATATTATTTAGCGATGTTCCTTGTCGAAAGTTTTTTAGGACGGTTTTGGATATAAATATTTATTTTAATGCCATGTTTATGTTTCAATGGATTTTGGCAGGCTTCGTGTCGGCGAGGTGACATTTATGGTGACGGGACGTTAGCACCAGAAAATCCAATGAGTGCTGAAACACAGCAGATACATTTTTTTTATATTTCCACTGCACCCCATTTCAGGAATATGTCGCGAAGTTTGTCACACAATGATTCACATACATCGGGTGATAAATAAACAGTGCAGATGTTTATTAATGTTTTGCGTTTGTTTACCTTAATTTGTATTTGAACCCACATACCTTCAGCTGGTGTCCGCCATTTTGGTTTGCTGTTGGCCTGTAGCGATCAGTATCCCTCCGTCTTTCTCACCCGGTTTACATCAACTAAAGGTATAACAAGAAATAAGGTGTATAGCAAGAATTATTCAAATAAATAGGGCATACAAAGCATATGGATATGTGTTTGGATACTTTATTTTAATTGTAAGTTACTATGTACTTTAATTTTTTTACTAGTTTCAAAATAATTTAATTATAGGTCGACCACGATCAAAATACCATTCCCTGGCTTTGTCCGGTAAGAAGAAAGCGGGAAAAAGTTGCCTGTCACACCCGTATTACAAGGCTCTATGTGATATTCCAAATAAATATATATTTTTTATTTTAAAAGCGTTACTTACTTACTAGGAAAACTTATTTTGTGTTCATTTTTTGCATCATAACAACACACATATTTTTTGCTCACATTCTTTTGAATGCGGTCTAGCTGTAACAGTAATAAGATTTGGTATTTTATATCAACAAAACTCGTAAATATGAAAAAAATATAGTGTAAGCCCGCTAGTTTGACTGCTCCAGTCCATATGCAGGCGCGATATGTATTGGGAGCGAGTCATAATAATGATAACCTTTAAGTTTTGCTCCACATTGATCGAGACTCAAAAAAATCCATTCAAATAAATTAAAAATTACGTCACTATTGCAAACATGAAATTCGTTCTGTTAATTGGTTAATATTTTTCATTTACAATTCATTGTGAAAATTACAAAATGGCGGAGCTGTTTTTTTGAAAATGTGGTTTAAGGACCGAGTGAGCGGTACCGCAATAGGGGAACCCTTCGGCCATTCTTCCACAAATAGAAAGATCTCATCAATTCAGGTGGCTTGGGCGTGACTCGCGAACGCCAGAAGAACGTTTTCCTTCTTTGTGATCTTGGCGGGTCAGTCGTTGCTGTGATAATGACGACGCATGGCGCCATCTGCACCGAGCCGTTGGTTGCGGTCTTCGCTAGATCCTTTCATACAGCCTCCGGTCCACCCACCCTCGACCAGCAGTCTCTCGCGAGTATTTCAGTATAGTCCAGGCGCCAGAGGTACTTGTGTATGCATAATATGAGGACCACATTCTGGCAATTGATCTAGGTTCAGAATAGCCTATAGATCAACAATATGAATGTTGCTTTTTTTTTAAATTTGAAATAAAAAAATAATAATTAATTTAAATATCGCTAAAAATAAATATGGAGTTCTACAAATTTAACACAAAAACCATAAATAAATTAATGTTGCTGTCTACGCAGCAAGTAGATCGCTTACGTACGCGCTTTTGAGCTATTTTAATGATTATTTTAGTGTCATAAGTTGTTTTTTTCAATAATTAAAGGTAATAATAAGTTGTCAATCAAATATAATTAAAATATAAATTATTAAAAAAGTAACCCATAAAAACCAAGTTTTTACAATACTCCCTTTCTCATTTTCGGGTTTCGTGTCTACCATTGCTTCGGAATCTCCATACAACTTACTGATTTGTATGAAAAAAATCATTAAAATTTATAAAAATCCAAAATTATAATATAATTATTAATTTTTTAACGAAAATTTTATAGATCTTCTTGATTGTCGCCACGAGTCTGCTTGGAAAGTTTCAGCTCGATTGGATCACGGGAAAAGGGTTAAAAATCGATCCAAAGTTTTTTCGTCAGACAAGCAACCCACCAACCAAACGCTACGAGTTAAAAGAAAGGAAGTAATAAAAAAATGATAAATTTTTCTCAAAAAATATAAATTTAATGATACATACATACATGAAAAAATATAAATAATCAATGATTCATATTTTACTTTTATTTTATTTTATTTTCATTTATTGGTTTTCTTACAGCCATATAATTAATCAATCTTGAAAAAAACAATAATTGATGTACAGAGTTTTGGGCCAATTACAAGAAAACACATATATACAATCGATAAAAAATAAGAAAAAACATGTCCAATAGTGAGTTTGTGTGAGTGTGTGTATTTGTGTGTTTATTTATTTATTTTGTTTTGGGAAAAGTTAACAGCAAAACAATCTTAAAAATTTTCCACTGAATTTAAAAATTTACATACATTAATAGCGAATGGAGAGGGTGGAGGGGAATGTGGGACGGGAGTAGAAGGGAAGATTGCGATTATTGTTTACGAAATACAAAATAATTTAGATTGTTAACAATTACAAGCCATCGTTCGACAATCCGCTGCTCATTTACAGGGCTGAATCAAAGACTCTGGCAAAGGTTCTTCGTCATTTGTTTTGCCTACAGGTTACCATTTATCGTAGAGGGAGGGGGGCATAAAAAAAAATTGGACCAGCAGGGTTTCTGGCAATATTCGTATTGTTAATCTATAAGCTGTTCTGAACTTGGATCAATTGCCAGAATGCGGTCCTCGTATTATGCACACGAGGGAGGAGCTCCCGTTCTAGTACGTACATCTGTATTATTGAAGACGTACTGCTACACCCTAAAGTGGAACAAATTGTTTTATAGACAGCAGGAAGCGGATTTCAGGATGGTTTTCTTCTTCTTCTCAATGCTTCAATTTCACAAGGAAACACTTGGAAAGTTTGAACTATTTATTGAAAATAATACAGTAACAAACACGTGTGAGATGTAATCCGACTAAAATTAGATTGACAGGGCTGAAGCATGTGATATGCCCTTATATAGATTAGGAGAGTGAACCTTTATACTGATACAAAGCGTTGCGTTTCGTCACGTACGCCAGTATAGATAAGTTCTCCGGGTGCATGGTGCGTGCACTCTGCAACCCCGAGGGATGATAATACTCTTATCAAATGCTGGAACATAACAGTACGTTGCTCGGCATTTATTTTTTTTGGATTCGGGGTGAAAGTGATGATGGCGAAAGTAGTTGTTCACTCGCTCGTTCCTGCGCGAATGTGGGCAGGCAGGCAGGCAACGTGGCGCCCGATCAAAGGACAATTATTTTCGTCAGAAACCGACAAATCCTCTTTTGTGCGTACACATTGTTAATGCCTGATCGGAACCTTTGTGCTCCCGGGGTCGCCCCCCCCCCACCCCTCCCCCCACCCCTCCCCCCGCGCGTTTGATGGCTCCGAACTCTTTGTGGAGCATTTATTTATTTTTTATCTGTCGCAGTAATCTCGACTTTTCTCCTTCCCAGGAAAGGATTGCGCCGCTTTAAAGTGGGGGTCGTTTCGAGTTTTTTGCCAACCGCCCCCGAAACCGGGAATCACTCGCGGGAGACGGGCTCTCCGTTTGATGTCTGCTTTAAAATAAATAAGATCCGTCCTCTTTAATGAAGAATTGGATTCAATTCCCGGGAGGAGAAATATTTTCTCTTACATCTCGATATGAAATGTTTCTTTTATTCTCTGCCAAGGTTATAATGTACAATTTATTTGCGGGTAGATAACTGGCGAGCTGAGCGTTTTTATTTATTTACTTATACGCCCTTAGGGCTTTTTTCATGGAGGAATTATTAATTTACAAAAATAATAGTGCATTGTAACTTAAATATGTTAAAAAATGATGATAAAATTATAATTAATCAATACAGAGCAAGAAAAAAATCATTAAGTACATAATAAAGAGAAAATATTTAAAAATAATACATACAAGGCAGAGATAAAAGAAAACAATATTAAGATCACAGATGCCTAGCATAACATTTGTGTGCACACTTGTATTTTTTAATAACGACAACTATGATACTTTTACCGAACAAATCCACAGAACTAAATTCGTTACCAACATTATACAATGATGAAATGAAGCATGCCGTGCCGTAACGGCAGAATATAAGATAATTAATCATGTTCACCAAACTTGGGCAATCCACAATCTCCTTTATTATTTTAAGTAAAAATAGAAAGTCATAAATTTTCTACGCTGCAATAGATATATCTCTACGTGCTATGGTTTATCTTTTCGATAACTTTTTCTTCTTTTTTCTTGTACCACCTTGATTACTATGTTTTACTAATTACTCTCTATTTGGTTTTTATTGTTATTGTTCTTTTCTATTTTGCTTTGACTTTAATATTTTATGTTATGCCGCGGATCTCTATAATTGGTCTACCAACTATTCAATGCATTGTGTCATTATAATAAATTGTACTTTTGAGATTCCTAAAATAATAAAAAATAATAAAATAAAATAAGTGCAATCAAGATTATCGAATGAAATATGTAACTTATATTCTGCGAATCTTTCTTTGCGAATGTAAGAATGAACGGAAGGTCACCGAAGCGTAGAATTAATAATCGAGGATGCTTGTGACTAAAGGGTCTGTCCAAGCCAGGGTTGTTGCCAAGCCTGTAGTGATGGGTCCGCTGTGTACTCACTACTACAATGTAGTACTACACTACATTGAAGTGCACACTTCGCACATTTTGATGTGTAGTGTACACTACAAACTACAAACACCAAAGTTATTGAAGAAATTTCTGGAATCTGTAACAACCCCCCCCCCATGGTTTGAAAATTTTTTGGAATCGAACGAAGAAATCTGTCTGGCGACCTTTTTTTTTTTTTTAGCTCGCCAAATTTTTATTTGGGAAAAAAATACTTCATTCGCTTCATTTAAAACTTTTACTTCATTTCATTACTTCACTTCATTATTATTACAATTACTTCGTTACATTACTTCACTTCATTAATACTACAATTACTTCATTTCATTACTTCACTTCATTAATACTACAATTACTTCATTACATTACTTCACTTCATTAATACTACAATTACTTCATTTCATTACTTCACTTCATTAATACTACAATTACTTCATTACTTCACTTCATTTACTTCACTTCATTTCGTAGTACTACAATTGCTTCACTTCAAGTAGTTTTTACTACAATTGTAGTGTACACTTTGTAGTCTTCAAACTGGTGAACGTGTGTGTGTTGTAGTCTTCATTTTGAAATGAAGTTTTTCCCTTCGCTACAAGCCTGGTTACTGTATTGGAGGTTCTCGACCGCTACTGATTTATATATACCACGTGAGCTAGTGATGCGGAGTGATCGATGAACCTGTTGAACTTGGTTGGAAAATAAGACCGATTCACCAACCCCCTCAACAGACATCTCGCTAGTGAAACGTCCACCATCTTTTTTGACGTAAGCAACACAAAAATAATCATTATTATCGGCTTGGCTCACGAATTGTTTCGTTTGTTGCAGTGTTGCCATCCAGTGTCGCCGTGCAAAGTGTGATAGGAATATAAGGAGTGCACCACCAGCGGAGACGATGGTGTACCGGGATTACATCCTATTTCGATGAGGTAAGATTTGAAAATATCATCACTTTTTATTTTTTCCTTTTTATTTAAATTTATATTTTCCAAAACATTTGATAGTAGAAGATTTCACGCACTCATTATACAGGTTTATTTGGAAAACATTAATAACCTCGCAGGACTATATTCCTGCCTTGATTATGAGTCGAAAATATTCAAGCTATCATGACCTAATATCAATAGTTATGGAGATATGCGACATCAAAGTTTGAATTTTTTTTTCAATATTTCTGACTTATTTTTTGTAAAACGTTAGACTATCATTACAGTAACTTATATCGAATATGAAAAATTCATTAACTTTAATACAAGTCAAATAAAATAATAAAAACATTCGAATTCCAATTGGAAATTTTTCAGGGTTTTTATCATATTATTGAACTTGTATTGAAACGAATGAATTTTTCGTAATCGATATAAGTTACAGTAATGATAGTCCAGTGTTTTACAAAAAATACGACAGAAATATTGAAAAAAAAATGCAAACTTTGATGTCGCATATCTCCATAACTATTGATATTACGTCATGGTAGCTTGAACATTTCCGACTCATAATCAAGGCAGGAATATAGTCCTGCTAGGTTATTAATGTTTTCCAAATAACCCTGTATATGCCTCAAGTTTTTGTTCGATGGTATAGTAAAAGTTTTATAATTTTGCACTCCAGCTCTATAAATAAATAAACAAATATGCGTGCGCCCACCTCGAAAGTCAGGTGTGTTCTGACCTACGACGTCAACCAATCACGGCAATGATAACTACCAATACACTGATACACTCGGTGTATTATACACAATGGTATTAGCGCGTTAAAAAGTGCGAAGTTATGAAATGTTTATGCTTTAAACGAGAACGCGCACTCTACAACAATCCACAAATCAGTGTGAAGGAGATTTTTATAGTAGGTTTTCTTAATTCAACAATATTATTTTTAAAAACAGAAAATTAAAAATTTAATTTATTTTGTGTTGGTATACATTATTATATATATATTTTTTATATACATTTTAGAATCTGACCACAACAATACTAGTTAATGTTTTCCACTCCTATTGTGCACTCCGCGAAAACACCTAATTCTTTCAGGCACTCCCAACTATTATAGTATTAAGCTTTAATTTCATTTCTTGCATGCCATCTAGTGAATAAGTAATAGTAAATAAGTTTTTTTTAGCAGTAAGTTGTTTTGTAAGATACTTTTCGGTGTAAAGCGCCCTTGAGGTGAATAATCGCGAAAACGGCGCTATATAAATTATCCAAACATTATTATTATTATTGGCGTATAAAGTGCCGGATAAATAATTTTTCATAAATATTTTTTATAAATGCTGGCGTATGAATTTCCGTCGAACAAAATTTCCTAGAATTATTCAATTTTGTGTGAAGTTATTAAAAAATATCATTAAAACTTAAAAGAATTCGCAGCCTCGATGCGTGGTCCATTGTCTGTAAACATTTATATCAAATGTCAAGACGTTCCGATGTGTTCAGTGAGATATAGTGAGAGATGAGATATAATGCAATTTTAAGTTTACGTCCGTAATTTTAAGTACGGGATTACCCAATATTTGACTGTCGTGTTTTAAATACACTCGCACCGTCACACAAATGTTTGGCGAATAAGTTTCCGCTCGCAGGAAATTCCCAGAATCGCCCTTGTTCTGTTTGAGTGTACAGGGTGTACCAGAGCTAGCAGCAGAAACCTGGCAGGTAGATTCCTGACTATGTTATGAGTCCAAAATGTTCAAGCAACCATGGCCTAATATCAATAGTTATAGAGATATGCGACATCAAAGTTTTCATTTTTTTTTTTCAATATTTCAGACTTATTTTTTGCAAAAAGTTAAACAATCATTACAGTATCTTATGTCAATTATGAAAAATTCATTCGCTTTAATACAAGTCGAACAAAATGATAAAAACCTTACAAACATTCAAAAAAAAATTTTTTACGAAGTCATTTTATTTAAGTTGTATTAAAGCAAATAATTTTTTCATAATCGATATAAGTTACTGTAGTGATAGTTCAACTTTTCGCAAAAAATAAGTCAGAAATATTGAAAAAAAAAATTGCAAATTTTGATATTGCATACCTCCATAACTATTAATATTAGGCCATGGTTGCTTGAACATTTTAGACTCATAACATAGCCAGGAATCTACCTGCCAAGTTTCTGCTGCTAGCTCTGGTACACCCTGTATATTTTAGACATTTCTTTACAAACATCATTAAAGCTTTGATCAACACCGGGAATAAACAATTGGCCGCGCCGATGCGAGGTCCATAATGCGTAGCGATTTAAATCGAATCTTCGGAGGTTGTCGAGTGCTCGGTGAGAGAAATGCCGGTGTTTACAGAGCGAGCCGCGGGCCGCCGCCGCCGTCTGAGCCCTCGCCCGGTGTTATTGCGATAATAAACAACGCGACGTGGCGAACGGCAAATTGTTTCTCGTTCGTTCCAGCGTACATACATTGTTCCCGGTCACGTCCGAAGCGGCCGCTAAATGTCTTCATTCCTTATTTCTAAAATGTTTAAGGCGATCGTCCAGCGGAGTGAGCAAATTTCTCAATTTTTTCTCATATATTCTCTTGCGTTTTTTATCATATTTTTGTGGGGAAATGTCTCATTTTAAAATTTATTCATCAGGTTACGTATATTTTAAATAAGGATATCTTGTTAAAATGTCGCAAACTAAATTATGTAATTGAATAATAAATTACCGAACCTTCGATGTTTTAAAAATGAAGAAAATTGCTCCACTTTGTGGGCTTTTTATGATTGAATGGCCTCGCGAGATGTATTTTTATTCAATAATATTACAAAGTAAACGATTATCTTAAATTTATCACAGTTATTGCATAATCTGTTAGTTTGTTTACTTGCAATTTATGTTTTAAAAAACTCTTACAATTTGTTAGTTTATTCGATGGTCAAACCGTTATTTTAACCGGTTATATAAGGTACAGTTTTATTTTACGGTTACCTACCCGTCGAATTGCGAAAAATCAGTTACCAATCATCGATACAATCAGATACAAATCTCAAATAACTCTTTGTATCATCGGTTAAAGTCTCATCACTACCTACTCTCTGGCCGAGGTTTTGTTTTCATAGCATTCAGAGTTCTTTTGACTTGACCTCCTCAATAATTTTCCCCCACTCATCTTGGTCTAGTGCCAGCTCTCTCCAGTTTCGAAGCTCTAAGGCAGAGATATCTTTGAGGACGTTGTCACTCCATCTTAATTTTGGCCTTCCTAAGCTCCTTCGCCCTATTGGCCTTGAGTTCAGCAGGGACTTTGGTGCTTGATGCTCGGACATTCTCTCCACATGACCCAGCCACCGAAGTCTTCCCAGTTTTATAAATTTTGTGACGTTTGGCTCCTTAAATAGAGTATTGAGCTCATTGTTGTAACGTCTGCGCCAAAGTCCATTTTCTAGAACCGGTCCGAAGGTACGCCTCAAAATTTTCCTTTCAAAAACGTCCAGTGCTCACTCATTCCTCTTAGTTAGTACCCGCGTCTCAGCTGCGTACGTGAGCACTGGCCTAATAAGCGTTTTGTACACTAATATCTCGGTGTTTCTGGACAGCAGTCTGGATTTTATCTTTATATTTTGACACTTAAAAGCTGTATTTAATGGTGATGTTATCAGCGTAAACTTTTGTAACGCGTGATGAGAAGCAGCAAGCAGCAGTTCGGTGGCGAGACACGATCGTTGTGATCCTCGAGGTATCTGACGGGACGATGTTCCGGGTGATGCTGGTGAGTGTGCCAGCATCCAGCCGGCCGTGCATAATGGCATTATAAATGGTATTACCGCGTGTCCGGGCACCGCAATCACGGCGCGCACTGCGATCCTTACATTTTATTATTAAAAGGAGCATCGCGCCCGTCAGCCGCGCAGCGGTCGTCAACTTCGCCGTCTTCCTGCGATCTGCCCTCGACGAGAAATGCTCCCATTTACTCATTAATAACATTGTAAAACGCAATGATATAATAAACTGTAGATACGTTACAAGCGTGAAATCTTGGCAACTCAAAAGCAAGGTAAATTGCCTTACTTGCATTCGTTATCGAACGGACCTCGCTGTGATCAGGCGCGACGCCACGCGGAAAAGGGAACAGAGTATCGTACACTATTGTAAGAATGAGTATGTTATTTCAGTCACCGCGACTTCAAATTACCTGATTTTTACGTAATTACTTGATTATGTGATTTGTTGTCTCTTTCCATGCAAAATTTGCTACATATGAAAGCCGGCTAATATGGTAAAACGTGTATATATAAAAATATTTATATATATATGTTCTGAGAACGCAATTCAATGTTTATTCAATGTTACAATGTTACAATGTTACAATGTTACAATGTTGCAAAGTTTACAAAGTTTACATTTTATTCAATGTTTATTCAATGTTACAAAGTTTACAAAGTATTACAATTAGTGTTTACAAAATTAAATTAAGCTTTTTTCATTGTTGCTGAGAGTCTTGGCAGCAAGTAAACACTACAATTGATTTGATGCCCTGCCTGCTACACTAGTAGTTTACTGTATTATAGCAGACAGTGCTCTTCCAGTAGTATAATGTTCAAGAATATTTAGTATTTATATAACATTTGTGAATCAATATTATTGCCAATTAAAATTGAGTAATAGTAATAATTAAATGTTTACAATCTAATAATGGTGTTAATTAATTATATTATAGACAAAGGAAAAAAATGATCTGAATAGGATATTTAATAAAATAAAATAAAACAATTAAAAGTTTTTAGAAAGATGAAAGTAAATGTTCTTGTAGGATTAGTATTTTTTTACTGGATTTGTTGTGTCCGTTGCGGAATTATTATTTAAATAAGATGAATTAGAGAAGTCTCAACACAGAGACGAAGCTATTTATATGAGAAATGGGTATAGAAGCCTCTTGGCCTGCCTTGAATATGAGCTAGCTTAAGTAATCACTCTACACAATACAACGTTCACCAATTCCATCGTGAAAACATCCACGCATTATCAAAAAGTTGAATGTTGTATACATATTACATATATGTTCCAATCGGAATTCAGATCTGTCTACCATATTCCAATCAAATATACGGAAGGTATATAATTCATCTTAATTCGTTTATTTACATTTTACGTTCAGTTAAACTCTATCTGTGTTTGAAATTTAGTCTTTTTTTAATGGTTCACAAACAATGAAAAACACATAATATGATATAGATAATACAATTAGTTTAACCTTTTAACTGCCAGCCATATTTACTATGGGGGACACCTATAGGCCAGACATTTTTCCGTAAAATAAAGTAAATAAAAAACAATAAAAATAGACATAATATGATGAAAAAGTGTAAGAACTTACCAAAGAATTATGTTTTTCGAATTTATGACGGAGTTTTTTGAAGCAAAAGCAAAATAAATTCATTCCGCAAAATATACAACAGGGTTGTCACAATTTCACTTTTTTTGTTTTTTTTTACCTGTTTTTTAATGTTACACCTTTAATATCTTACTATTATGTAGTGAATTCTTCCTGCGTGTGGTATATTTCAAAATACGGTTCAACTCATAGCATTGAATGAATCAAAACATGAATCAAAATTGTCCTTTGAGGCACGAAAGGATCGCTATCCCAATGAAATAGTGGTCTAGGTACTATCGACGTCACTAGTAGAGGCAATATTTTCTATTTCGTCAGGCACATTATTTTCATTTTCATCCGGCTCAAAAAACTCTGGCAATTCGAATTCCACATAACTCTCATCAGATTCGGCGGTTTGTCCAACAATCTCATCATCAACATATGTCAGCCATCGTAATGTCACAAAAAGAAATATAAAAAATGTTTTATAAAAAAACAGAGTAACAAAAAATTCACGCGAATCTCGGGAAAAAAGATAAAAATGTGGTGTATATAGATCGCGGGCGCTGCGCCGCGTGGCTCGATGCGAGCGAGGTTTGTACCTGCTCGCCGCGAGCCGACGCGTCTTGTGCTACGAGTTGCCGCTCCGTATACACACACGGCGTTTGCAATAAATAAATAAGTCCGTTGCCGCATGTATTATAACAAAAAATTAACACAATAATTTGAACACAACGTGTACAAAGAAAAAATTAATTTCATAGACACACTAGATAGATATACTCACTCACATTGCACTATATACAGGAATACGGCGAAATAAACCCACTGATATTTTAAATAATCGTGAACAAAATCAAACTGAAGTACGGAAAAACAGAGAAACAAAAAATTCTTCAAGTTTGTGTTTACTGGGGTATTATGCCGTGTTGTTACGACCTTTCGGGCCGACGTTTCGGATCCCATTGCAGGGATGATGGACCCTGCAATGGGATCCGAAACGTCGGCCCGAAAGGTCGTAACAGCACGGCATAATACCCCAGTAAACACAAACTTGAAGATTCTGAGTGGCCGTGAAAACCTAAGAACATTCTTAACAAAAAATTCAGTTGAATCTCGCTAAAATAAAGATAAAAAAATAATTTTATAGACGCACAAGATTGTTATATTCACTCAAATTGCATTAAAAATACGAAAATGGCGAAAAAACCGACGAATATTGTCAATAATTGGGAACAAAATCAAGCCAAACGCGCAGTTTTAAATTGAAGTATTGCAGGATTCCCCGTTTCTCAGCCAAAAAACTTTGCAAGCGACGACCCTAGCGAACTCTGAGAACTGTCAGATGGAACACTTTCATAAATCACTAATTTTACGAGATTTGGTGGTTTTAAAAATATGGTAACTGCTTAGAATCGTTGTCTATAGATGCCAGTACGATTTAAAATTGGTGACGTGTTAAAAATCGTTTGTTGTTGTGCGCATTTACATCGAAAAATTCCCGCGCGGTAACGCGGCACTGGCCTGACGGGACATGCAAAGTTTCGCGCGTTTACGCGGCAGTGGCACTGATCGGGTTAAATGCTTTTCATCACTTAAATGTGAACACAGCAAACATGGAGATAAAAGTAAAGGCTAAAACAAAATATACAAGCAAAAACTGAAAAAAGTGATTTTATATTGAGATTGAATAAAGAGGCTATACAGCCAATTTCGCAAGTTTGATAATAGTTCTCTTATATTTGTGGAAACTGTCATGGAATATGTCAGTGAGAATGTTATAGTTATATTCTATTTTGTTGTATGACCTCAACATTTTAGATATAGAGTTAAAGTGGGCCATATTGTTATTGTAAGTTGAAAGAGAAAATGTATTATATGTCCTAAGTCGGCTAAGTTAAATGTGAAATTATTTTTAAAACACTAAAATATATTTTTTTAGAGTATACGTACCTATAAAATGAAATAAAACGCATAAAAATCGTGGTGTTAGGTTTATTGTAAATATAATTTTATGCCACGAAGTCGGTATAACGACGGTTCTGATTTGTGATGGTAGAACAATGCAGCATGTGTAAAAACGTCGTTGTACTGCGCTGACTATAAAGGTATCAACTTTAAATAAATTACCCAAGTTTCAAAGTAAAATTTGAGTAGCTCGATGGTCTTGTGGTTAGGACTCTCGCCTCGTGATCCAAAGGTCGCAGGTTCGAATCTCACTCCAGACAAGCAAGTTAGTCCTATTTTCATAGCACAAGCGTTTAGCTTAATTTGAAAATAGTAAGAATATTGATGTGACACGAATTCCGTGTTCACATATCTATTTTTTTTATTAAAAAAAATTAATCTTTTTTAGTTATCGAGCTATGACATAAAGTGTCTTTATGCAAGTAAAACTTCAAACTGCTCTCCTGCAAACTTGGGAAAAATCACACGCGTCGTTGTTCTACGATTACGACGACATATGCAAATGAAAATTCTATATAGCAATAATATAATAAATAAACAAGTACATTTGATACAGCTCGCGCGAAGTAACTGGTCGCAGCTCCGAATGGTTGAGGCCCGCTGGCGGGAAGATGTGCGCAGTAATGTGTGTGCGGTAATTGTTGTTGATCCTTTGAGAGCGCCGTCCGCTGCCGTTGTTGCTTGCGATGTAAACTTTAATTTTTAAATTATATCCCTCCCCTCCCCCTATCCCTCCCCTCCCCCTATCCCTCCCCTCCGCCCCGCTGTGTACACAGTCCGAGGGCCAAAATCTCGCTTATGAGACTCCCCGCGCGAGTCTGCTCGTAATAAATCTTAGTGCATTTTCTGTCTATGATTAAATCTAACGTAATATATATATATATATATATATTACGTTATAATGAAGGTTTTCACGGGTGTTAGAAATGTTAGTATTAATTTCTTTGGGGGTAACCCGCGTCAAAATCTGGTCCTCGGAAGGACCATTCGTCAACCGACGTTTCGCCTGAATCACAGCAGGCACCTTCAGGTTGTCTTGTTAATAAATTTCCGTCACGAGGGGCAGTGCGAGCACGTCCGTTCGTATCGGAAGCTTATTACCAAGTAAGGTCTGGTAAGTCAAAAGTCTAAATTTGGGTACTGTGGTCATTATTGGCCTTAATGATTTTTGGCCAAAAATCAAAAAAATTGTCATTGATGGCATAAAGACACGCCTAACCAGGCCAGCGTGCGTCCTGCTAATACAGAGTGTAAATAGGCAACGAGGCACCACGCGCCCTGTGCAAACGTATTGACAAATTAATGTCAGTTTATTTGAGAAAACACTATTTTTATTGTGTACAGATTGCAATTACTTTATACAATTCATAAATACATTACGGAGGAATGCCTAAAATATGAACTCTGTGTTGAGTATGTTTACAGAGATATCCACATGAATCATTAGAGGCAATGTCAACTCACTTTACAGCACCGGAGAGGGAAGGTTAATTTGGATACATTCTTACGTGATCGCAAAGAATGACTGTGTATCGACGGCTCCTACGTATAATATCGTAACCCACAAAATTCAATTTTACAGGAGAAGGATTTGAACATATTTTCGTACGGTATAAATCTAAATATTGCCCAATTCTTTTGAAATTTCGTTTCAATATTTTACTTTATACTGTAGTTTCATAAATAATCACAAAAAAGTCGAAATTATTAAAGGTTTTTTTAGAAATGCACATACGATATTATACTTCGGAAAAGACGTGACGTAAAATATCGTATAAATGACTTACAACATTTTACTTCGGAAAAGACGCGACGTAAAATAACGTAAGTGTTACATACGATAATTTTCTTATGTTATTTTCTCACGCATATTATCGTTAGTGTTACATACGATAATTATCTTATGTTATTTTCCAACGCAAATTATCGTAAGTGTTACATACGATAGTATACTTCGTAAAAAATATGTGATTGTTTGAGATACGATAAAATACGTCCGAAAAAAACGTTATTTATTGCAAATTTTTTTTTTCTTTCTTGGAAATAAAGATGTAATTAAATACATATGAAATACACAAAAAACTAAAAAACTTCAATTTGTGGGTTACGATATTATTACGACAGCGTGTAAATAGCCATAGAGAGGTATTGTTGAATTTAATATTCAATAATACCTCTCAATATGATAATCATGCAAAAATGAAAATTACGTTTCCTCTCTCTGAAAAACATCATCACTAACCGTCACTATCAGTCGAAATCGACTGTCTACGAAGCTGAGGAGAATTTCGTGCCGCCCCTTTCAGTAGATATCTTGAGAAGTTATAGTTCCTCCTAAAAGAAGAAATAGTTCCTACACGTCACAAAATAACACGCGGAGGAATACAACTGGTGAAATCCCGGAAAATATCATCACAACAGTCAATAATTGAGCCCTTGCCCGGAATAACGTTGTATCCAACACAATTGTCAATTTTGAGTTATTGATGCAGTTATATTGGATATGTTATTATGCATCGTTTAAGGTAGATAATATGTCAAGAAAAAAATATTTAGGCTTCTGGCTGCATTTTAAAGTTATTGGTTTGTGGAAGAACGTTGTACATTGTTTCTCAAAATGGCGTCGCCGCGCGTCAATATCGTGGAGCGTGGTTTAATTCACATGAAAAAAGGGAGAAAACGAACATCTTATGTTTTAAACTGGAAAGATATCAAAGCCAATAAGTTGAAGGATGCAGGAAAGGAGTGTTTATCCAGAAAAAATATTATCAAACCTGCAATTGACCCGCCGGAACATGTTTGTGGAATAACGTTGTATACGATTTGGCGGTTCTGATTGATATTGTATTTTCATATGTGACAATATTATTTTGTCGAACGTTAACCGATTTTACTCAATTGATTTATCCATATTGATATTTGAAATGCTTTTTGATAATAATGCTGGCATTATTTTTGATAATAATGCTGGCATTATAGTGCTCTTTATATCGTAACTTAAAATAATACCGATACAAAAAGTTTATTTAATTCTTCGTTCTTTTTCGTAGGGTCGAATTTGAGCCAAAAATGTTTAAATCCGGGACGTTTTCACCATTTTCATATTAATATAAATATTCAATCAAAAGTCAGGTTACTGAATTACAATAAAAAAAAGTAATCATGAGAAATTGAATGTCCGACGCCATATTCAGCAAACAGACGGAGATAGGTAATAGTATGTATGAGAGACTTATCGTTCCGTAAAAGCTCTTTACCTACTGATGATCCCATCACAATCAGAGCTAGAACCTTCCACAAAGAATTAGAATCATGGACCTCCTATAGCCTTCTACCAACTCTTTATGGAACAAGGGGAAGATTAGCTACCGTATGGAAAAAAATCATGCAGTTAGGGAGCCTAGAACTAACTTTGATGAATTCCAATCCACTGCCAATAAGGCTGCTAAGCTCAAGGACCTCGATGACATTTGTAATTTCATGTAAGATGAGCATGCTGCTTTTAAAAATCATTATTAAGTAAAGCAGAATAAATAAAAAATGTTTTGCGGAATAACGTTGTTTGTGAAAATTTCTTATACAACGTTTTTCCACTGATTCAGCATGTTTTTTTACAATAGATTCAAATTTAATTGCCTTTTTTCCCTATTTTATATTGAGATTAATTAAGAATTATATGTTTGTTATATTCAAAATATAAAATGTAATAAATTGTAACTGGTTTCATTTTTTCACTTTTTCTCGGAATGAGAGTATTGTTGGATACAACGTTATTCCGGGCAAGGTCTCAATTATAACATCCGTACATCCGATGCGAAAAAATGCACATTTCAGAAGAAAACGCGAGCAATTGTTTTTCTTCCTTTCGAAAATTCGGAGCCAAAATTCAAATATTTCTTCACGCCGGCGCAGTGTAATATGTCATCAATGCCATCTTACGTCGGATTTATTAGCCTCGCACAAGCAGCGTCACCACTGACACAACACGGAAAAATCAAATATGCCTCCGGGAAAGGTTATTGTATTTTTAATAGTTATTTAATTAATTATCGTTTTGAGAGGTGTACGGGGTTATTTGTAAAACATTAATATCCTCGCAGGACTATATTCCTGCCTTGATTATGAGTCGAAAATGTTCAAGCTATTATGACCTAATGTCAATAGTTAAGGAGATATGCGACATCAAAGTTTGCATTTTTTTTTCAATATTTCTGACTTATTTTTTTTAAAACGTTGGACTGTATATTACAGTAACTTATATCGAATATAAAAATTCATTCCCTTTAATACAAGTCAAATAAAAAAATATAAACCTTCGAACTCCAATTGGAAAACATTCCAATTGAAAAATTTTCAGGGTTTTTATCATTTTATTTAACTTGTATTGAAACGAATGAATTTTTCGAATATATTATAAAAAATAAGTCAGAAATATTGAAAAAAAAAATGCAAACTTTGATGTCGCATATCTCCACAATTATCGATATTAGGTCATAATAGCTTGAACATTTTCGACTCATAATCAAGGCAGGAATATAGTCCTGCGAGGTTATTAATGTTTTACAAATAACCCTATATACATTTATCTATTATGTCGCCCTACCAATGACGCTAAATGTTGAGTGTTCTAGTATGGCAATTTCTAACATAATTTTTAAAAATTTATTGTTGTAATTTTAATGTATTGTGGACTCGCTCTGTTACACGTTACACCTGTTTACTCGTTAACCCAGCATCGTGCGCGTCAGTGGACATCCTTGAAACCATCTCGCTGTTAGGGAGTGTCGGAAATGTCGAGTTTGACCAGTCCTCTCTCAGACATGTCGTCGAGTCGTACTGTGGCATTCCTGCCCCGTGCTGCCGCGAGCCCTTGCTTGGTCCATATTTCGGATTATGCTCGTGTGTAGTAGGTACCTGCTCGGTGTAACCTGTTACTGGTTGGCGCGGTACCGGCTCAGGTCAGTCAAGTCAGCTCAAAGAGGAACCGATCGCTGCCGAGGTTGTGTGGGTTTCGCGTTGCATGTTTACTTTTCCTCTGTCGGTTCGCGCATTCTGTCCAGCGGTAGACAGGAATTTGTTTTTCATATGGAGAATATGATAACCAGATATTATAGTATCAGAACTTCGCCTGAACTGAAAACAAATGGTACCGTCGCCAAAACAAATATTAAAATACAAAAAATATCGCTCCGCTTTACGACAGTGACAGATGTTGCACTATTTACCCTTGATAAAAAAATTGTGGGCGTTGTAATAAATATATTTAATACTTTATAATTTTGATTATTAATTTATTGTTACACATAATTTGTTTCTTCCAAACATACACATATATCTTCCTACAAAAATTTTAACCTCACTAGAAACAAAATATATATTATTAAAAATTAAATTATGTATTACACACAAGTAAGTTTTCGATGTTTTATTTTTTTTAAATAAAGATGCATCCACGTCAATAATATTACTATCTAGGCTCGAACCCCCGCCCTCTTAGTCTCCCTTATAATATCTCAATGCCAGAGAAATAAAAATATATTATTTAAATATTATATGATTTTATACTAAATGTTAATCCCGCGTTTAATATGGCCAGATCATTTACGTAATTGAATCATCCTGCCCACATAGTCTTCCCAATCGCAATAGTCTTCCAAGTCGCAATTGATCGGTAGGTACTTTCTTAATTTATTATCGCTGGACGCACTCGCTAGCTAAACTGAATCGCCGCTTTTTGCTTTATCTTTGGTTTCGCCAAAACTTCACAATAAAAAGTGTTGTTCCGCGCGCCATTTCCGCCTAACTCGACCTCTAGAGCACCTAGCAAAAATACTTGTGTATTTTGGTGCAAATGGGTTTCTTCCAGAATATTCCAGTCCGCCCGGGAACCTTCGATCGTATGTCATATTTCTAAGCTCGTGTATTCAGTTAGTCAGTGAAGTTTCAGTTACCTACAGTTAGGTACTTGTTAAAGAGCCGACCCCCATCTAAAATGGGAAAGGGCAAAGATAATTTTCAATTTTTTTCAATTTTCAATTTTCAATTTTTATTTATTACATAATATGTACATTACAAACATTCTGTTCAATGCATACATATTATTAACTTACATCTAAAAATATACATATACACATATACATATACATAAACACATATGTATACATACATACACATATACATATACATACATACATATACATATACATATTGTGTATTAAAATACTAATTTATTATTAAACAATTAGAAGTGACCTGTATAATCTGGTCAAAGGTGTAGGAGAATCCTGCTTCGGAAAACCCCCTCAGACACATGGAATATATCAATATCCAAAGCGATCTTGTTCAGCATAGCTGTAGCTTTTCCAACAGGCATAACCATCGGCAGGTTGGTCCTGTATATTGGAATGTGAAACAATCTATGCTGACGATGTCTAAGGTAATTATCAGGAACATACAAACCAATGCTCTGCATAATTTCAGTATTGTCGATCATACCGCGCAACAATCGATAAAAGTGTGTAATCAAATACACATTCCTTCTAGTCTCTAAACTATTGTAGCCAAGCATACCCTGGAGAAACTCGGTTGGGTAAAGCCAAGGATAATGCCCGTACTCTCTCATGTAGAGATATCTCAGAAACTTCTTTTGGACTTTCTCCACCATAAGAGAGTACTTGCTCTCATGTGGCCCCCAGATCATCGAGCCACTCTCGAGTCTACTCCGCACCAAGGAGTTGTAAAGAGTTCTCAGTACGCGGGTATTCTCGAAAACCCTGGCAGTACGCAGAACAAATCCTAACATTCTCAGAGCATTACCACTGATCGTCTCTATGTGATCATGAAATGTCAGGCTGCTTACAAATTTAACACCTAGATCTTTAACATTCGATATTCTTGTCAGATTTTGGTCGTTCATTTTGTAGCGAAAAAGTAGAGTTTTTTGGGCCCTAGTGAAGGATGTAACCGAACACTTGGAAACATTAAACAAAAGTTTATTTCGTCTTCCCCATTCACATATATTTGATATATCTGTTTGGAGAAGATGAAAATCGTCCAAAGTTGACACCTTTAAGAAAAGCTTTAAGTCATCCGCAAATAACAGAAAGCGCGAGTTTAAAATTACATTTTTTATATTATTGATAAAAATCGAGAACAACAATGGACCCAGGTTATAAAATATATATAAAATAAAGTTACTAAATTTTGAGTTTAAAAAAAGATAATACATCATGTGTGGGGTATAAAAGCAAAGGCACCAATAGCCAAAAAATAAAATATCTTGAATGCAGTCATCGAGGATTACTAATTTAATATGTACTGAATTCTAGATTTTATGTGCCAGTCCCTTCCAAAAGCATGTTTTCTATAAATTCATAGGCTATGTTTCCTATAAAATCTCGAATTCAGTACCTACACTATAAATTAGTAATCCTCGATGACTGCATTAAATTTTTTTTTGGATATTGCTGTCTTTGCTTTTATATACCCCACATAGATATCTCTTATATTGCAGCATTTTGAAAAATATTATCGTTTTTGAGGGGCCATCGCAGGTACGATGGCCCCTCAACCGATGGCAACTCAAACCGATCTATTAGGTGAAAATTGAAAATAACATCCTCGTTGCAAGGACGAAACACGGATATGTCACCAGCACCGGCCGCGCCGTGTCCCGTTGACTGCTCCAATTACAATAGGTAATATCCAATTTGTTCGGCAATTACGGGATCATATGTCCCCTCGCTGATCACCGGCCTAATGCGCCGTGGTGGGGGCTTAATCCGGGCCTTTGTGCCATTAATTCGCCGGAGGGCAAGATTACCTCCAAAGCTCTGCGTGCATCATGGACGCTATGGATGACCCCGCGTAATTGATTTACCTACACTATCAACGTGCTTGCAGTTATCGGAACACCATTTTCAGCTATTAATTAATACATTTCTAGTTTACTGACTGATTGTGAGACGATATTCCCTCGAATTAACGATAAATCCAATTACATTTACTACTCTGTCACTTGCTCGACGAGATTTTATCACAATGCTAGTTGTCCAACGAGAATTTATGACACTGCCAGTTAGTTATCCACCGACAATCTATCACATTGCCAATTGTCCACCGACAATTTATCACACTACCAGTTGTCCATCGACAATTTATCATACTGCCAGTTGTCCACCGAGAATTTATCACACTGCCAGTTGTCCACCGACAATTTATCATACTGCCAGTTGTCCACCGACAATTTATCATACTGCCAATTGTCCACCGACAATTTATCACTCTGGCAGTTGTCCACCGAGAATTTATCATACTGCCAGTTGTCCACCGAGAATTTATCACACTGCCAGTTGTCCACCGAGAATTTATCACACTGCCAGTTGCTCAGCGAGAAAGCACTACACTCTCAATTATCCTATAATTTTTTATCACACTCTCAATTGCTATTTGAAATACAGGGTGTAACACACCTATTCTTATGTATTTATGTTGTATAATACGTACATATCTTAATCTGGTAATATTGCAGTTTCAAAATTAGTCATTATCAAATTACAGTTCAAGCAGTATGTTCAAATATCAAATGATAAAAAAATATTATTAACTAGTTGTAAACCATAAAATGATTACTTTTACACGCCGAAAATACTAATAACGACTTTTATCACAATATTTGAACATTTTTTATTTCTCCCTTGCCGGCAGTTAATGGGACTATTTTAAACCCTGGCGATTTTGTGTAAAACCTCCTAAGAGCCAGGTATCCTAGCCACTACGCCATATCGGAGATGTCACTGGTCTCGGAAAAAATGTTTATAAATCCAGTGTACTTAAGGAATTTATATTTTAAAAATATATTGTGCATCTTATAATCTTTTTATAGGTACAAATGGTTCGCGTCTTGGCTAAATCCATATGTATGGTATTTTTGTCACGGTCACGCACATGCGGTGGTGGCAAACATCGCTATCGTTGCCGCCTTCGGGTTCGCCGGCCCGGGGTTCAAGCCCCATCTCCGGCCGTTTGATTTCGTTTTTACTCCCTTTCTTTTAACCCGTTGCGTCTGCTTGCTTGCTTGTCTGACGAAAAAACTTTGGATCGATTTTTAACCCTTTCCCCGTGATCCAATCGAGCTGAAACTTTGCAAGCAGACTCGTGGCGACGATAAAAATGATCTAACAAATTTTCGTTTAAAAAAATTAATAAATGTAGTATAGTTTTGGATTTTTCGAAATTTAAATGGTTTTTTCAAATTGGAATTAATACAAATGAGTAATTAGCCCGACGCGTGTATAGGCACGAAACCTGATTCATTGAGAAAGGTAGTATAATAAAAACTTGGTTTTTATGGGTTTATTTTTTTAGCCGTGAATTCGAACGAAATTACGGACGCTACACAAAGTTACAGATAGACGGACAGGCAACGATATTATTTCAATTGGGATGTAGTAGACATTCTCGTTTTCCTGGTCGATTTTTATGTATTAGAAATAACTAATTCTGTTGCATTTTGTATAAGTTAGCCTTTATACGTAACCCGCAAATAATAAATTTACTGCGTTAGTACGTTCGCAACACTCGTGGCCCAATTTAGCGTACATAATTCGACGGCTCCTACGTATAATATCGTAACCCACAAATCGACGATTTTGAGTTTTTTGTGTATACACATGTGTATTTAATTATATCTTTAATTCCAAGAAAGAAAAATTAATATTTTGCAATAAATAACGTTTTATTATTATAAAAAAATTTTTTTTCGTTCTAGGAATTAAATATATAATTAAAAACATATGAAATACACAACAAACTCAAAATCGTCGCTTTGTGGGTTACGATATTATTCGTAGGAGCCGTCGAATTGTATGTTTGAATTTGAATACCTTCGAAACATATTTCGGCTCGGATATCCTTTGAAATATAATAAACACGTTTGTCAAATCTCGCGCCCAGATGTCGATCGCCGGATACATTTATCACTGGAGCACGCACCTTCATCAGTATGCGGCTCTGGCCGCGGTGGAGGTTTGCCGCATCGCGTCTGGCCGAGTTTAATGGCGCTTCATTGTCCCGCAAGTGGTGTGGGAGTCTGCCCACCACCTTCGCCGAAGCAGTGACTCAGCCTCTTTGGATGGTGATTCGCGGTGAGTGAACCTTGTGAGCAGCACAGAAATGCCATCTCAATTATTCGAATTTTAGTTAAGCGTATCTGAAAAAATCCTACGGTGTGCCGCAAGGTTTTCAACTGGGGACCTTTCTACCACACAAGTAGCTACATATGTAGATGTCTTTCCATTTAAAAAAGACAATCGAATCAGTATGTGTAAGTTGTACGTGCATTTTTTCGTTGTGTTAGTGTTTACGGGTTTAAACACCAACACAACGAAACAACGTGCCTCGTACGCACGGCTTACACATACTAATTCGATTGTCGTTCTTAAACGAAAATAGGTATACGTATGAGGGATAATAAGCAAAGGCAGCAGCATTGATTTTATAGGAAATAAAGCTTTATTCCTTCCAAAAGCATGTTTCCAAATAAGTATTAAAAGCAAAGACAGCAATATCCTCGTAATGTGAAAAGCAAATGCAGCAATATCCAATTCCGCCAATCAACCCCCGAGGATGTGTCACGCAAGATGGCCGCTTCTTACAAAAGTGAGCGTTGATGTCGATTTTAGACTGAAACATCATAGCAAAGACATCAATATCCAGTCGTGTAAATAGCAAAAGCAGCAATGTCCACTTTTTGGTAACAAATACAGCAATATCTTCGTATAAAAATTAAATATTTATTAATACACATATAGAAACGGAAAACTGAGTTGGCAATTGTTTTTAAAAACTATTTTTCCAATAGATGTAGGTTTCATAGATTCCAGAGAAATTTCCCCGAGTAGTAACAGGTTTTATGTATTTATCTCAGGAACAGTAAGATATCACAGAAACAGTGAGATATTTCTACCTTAGCTTTTATATCATTCATAATATACATGATTGATTACGAGAAATGAGTATGTACAACATATTTACAACACACGGAATCGGAAATATGCAATTGGTACATACCGAGATTGAATAATTCTTAAGGTAAGAAATAATCTAAGGATTCCTTTTATTAATTTTCCTTACATTATTTCCACTAATAAACTCTCTCACGTAATTTTAATTAATGTAATGGAAATATTGCACTTTTAACACTGAGGTCCGTTACAAATTTCACTGTAATTACTGCAAATAATGTCACCCACGGATCGAATGTTAGGTTAGGTTACATTTGATCTTCGAAGAAAAAAATAAAAATTCAAAATAAAATAATGTATTGACTGAATTACAAAAATAAAAGCAAACCTAACACTTGTGTGTTTTACAAAGTTCGATTTAGCGTAAATCAAAATAATCATATTGCACCACAGAGTACCTGTCATATCAATGTCTAAATGACAAGCAACTTGTTTTATACTTCACGTTATTTCCGGTAGATGGGTGCTTTTAGTGTTTGGTACTAATCCACTTTGGCAGTTAATTTGTACCACTCTCTGAACGTCAGTATTTGTTAGTGGTTGCTTTTGTTGTCTCGCGATTGTTGTGGATAAGTATAAAACTTTTTATCTATCCAGCGCAATGCGAATTTATCGAGGGTATACTGACAGAAGGCATCAAGTCAGATTTTCATGATTTTCTGTTTTAAATGGGAATATTTGAAGACCCCATGGCAAGAACTTGTTAACTAGACATTTGCATTATGCCTTCGAAAAATAGTTTTATTACCAATTCATGATTAATTATTATTGATTTATATCACTAAAATATCAAAAAAGTATCTACAAACTAAAAAAACGCATTTACGCACAAAAAAATAAAAATATATTAATTTTCCCTATAAAGATGTAGTTAACAATCATTTTTTCGCCTCTGGAACTCATTTTTAATATAATAACACCTTTTTAAAATTGGTAAAACACTAACATCAAACAACCCTTCAAATGCTATCCGTTTTTACTATCCATTATCCAAAATTACAAAATATCTGACATGTTAATTAATAATACAAAACATGGTATGTACCATTTAAAATTATTGAAAAATAATATGTAGGTAAGTACATATTATAATAGTCTTCAAATAAAAACAAATATACGACAGTACTGCCAGAGTAAAATTTATATCAACCATAAATATTCCAATCAAATTAAAAGGCATGTTTATTTCAGAATGATGGCATGAACATGTTATTATTGAAGATAACATGTTCTTCCCATTAGTAACTGATTTGATTTTTATGAAAAAGTGTAGTTAACATGATTATCCCTATGTTTTGAACATGTCATAATCATTTTTAAGTTCTGAACTTATTTCCAATGGAAAGAGCGTACAATATTTAGTTAAGATGGCTTATTAACTCATTTTTGACAAAAATCTTAGTTAACAACTTCTTTTCCATTTTGTCGAAGGACGCCTGGTTTTCATGTTAATAAAATCGTTAAGTCGTATTGATATTTTTTCTGACAGAAAGCACTAAGTCGTATCATGCTGTCTGTTAAAACAATATTTGCCACTAGATAGTGTAGATCATTATTCAAATTAAGCTGTCAAAAAAATTTAATACTGATCTTCAAAACGCTATTTTGAGTCTTAAGTTTTAATTACATAGAATCGTTCAGTCTCGATGAATAAAACTTATCGTAAAATTGTACTCGTAGGGCAAGATAACGAAAATTGTGACAATTATTTTTGTCCTGTATGTTATTTTTTCCATCATACTTCAAATCTTTTCCATCATACGTCACATTTAGCATAACGATATTATTAAATGAGTTTTAGTTAGTATCCAATTTAAATTGAAAAAAAAAAATTAGTACCAACTAAAATTATATTTAAGTTCTTTATACCTTATATTACTTGTTTCGTAATATAAGGTATTCTTTTTCTTCTTCTTCTTCTTCAGCCTTCATCTCTTTACTGCTGGATATGGGCGTCTTCCATACACTTCATTAGGAGGGAGTTTGGCATTAAAACACTATGCTTGCCAGACGGCTTGGTGAGTTTTTAAATCAGCCGCCCTTAACGTAGGGAACAGACGCTGTTTGTAGCCGCCCTTTGGGTCAGAAGCTACTGCCTGTTGGTCTGCGAGAGGTATTTTATTTCCCTCCTACCCTCCATATCTGGCGAGCTTTCCCCTATCCGCCACCCGGGGTTACAGGCTCCGCCGAAGAAACTTAAGATATTACTTTTATTAATATCTTCACTTTATCAATAGATTAATGTAAATGATCAATGAAATAGATACTGACAGAATGCATTTGTATATGCAAGTCAGTAGTTTCTTTATTAAAGTTTTTTTTTAAGTATACGTCTAGCTCATTGATAACAAATGTTATAAAGTGGGTACCCAAACGACAGTTCTGTATGTCTGATGCAATTTATTTTTTAATTGGCAATGATTCTACGAGTTTCAATGCTTTAAAGATTTGATATGTCTTTAAATGCGATTATCTCAGGACTTGTTTTAATGACTCACTGCCTTCTGTCAGTATACCACCCAATATATAAAATAAACAAAAAGCAATTTGGACGCTCTTATTTTTTTATACTTTCGACTCGGACGGCCCCCTGCGGAATCGAACTCCCGAAGTTTGGTACTAAAAGGCTGCGTCTTAATCCCTTAAGCACATAAGAGACGTGCTGTGCACCGCGCTAGTGGAGAAGCACATCATTTTATATAGTGTTTTTTTTAGATGTATACAATTAAAATGAAATAAAACACATAAAAATCGCTTTATTGGAAAGATAATTTTATTCAGTTATTGTTTTAAGTGTAGGGTGTTTTTTAGAGGCAGCCCTTTTTCCAGCGATAGGAAATTTAATAGCTGACAGTTAATTTATGCTCAATTTTTTTGTTTTAATTTCACTGTGAATAGACGTTACGCCAGAACGACGATCGAAAATTATGCAAATTTATTTCGAAAATCGTGGTACAGTAATCATATTTAAACACGATTTTCGAAGTAAATTTGCACAATTTGCAAGTGTTTCTGGTCTATTAGCGGTGATATGGCCAACAAAACTGAGCACAATTCAACTTTCAGCTGTCAAATTGGCTGTCGCTGGAAAAAGTGTTACCAATACGAAATAACACGAATTAAAAAAAATTACCGCATTTTTTAAAATTTTACGTTATATTTTCAAGATTTCGCAATTCGCCTTTTACGTAAATATTTTATCGAATTAGTTCATTACGTACATAATTAAAGTGTAACATAATAAATAAACAGGATAACATCAATAAATAATCGATAAAATAATAAATTTCAAAGTTCTGCAAAATGCACTTTTAACTGAATTACTCAACTCAATCCGTTCAATGCAGTTCGTGCAGTTGAATGTATCAATTAGGTCAGAGTAAAAGTTTCCAGCTCCACCCAATCTAGGCATTAGTGAATAGATTCTATAATTACAAACTTGACTATCCGTACAGAATAAAGTCTTGGAACATTACGATTTCTCTTACCTGTAATTATCGATTATCGGAAATTATCGATAGTTGATGATGCGGTTGGCAATTAATTAAAATAACTGATCAGTAAATACTCTTATGGTTGTAAAGTATCTTACACTAGCGCGTGTATATTTAAATTTCAGTAGCTTTCCCTTTAAAAATTACACATTCTTAAAAAATTAATTTTCTATTTTTTAATTTTTATGTTGCATTTATCTCTGGGGGATGAGATAAAAATCTCGCCATTTTACAAATAATAATAATAAATAATTATTAATCAATTAAGTATAATAAAAAACTTTGTATTGGCCACTTGGAGTTTGGACATTTTACAAATAATAATTATTAATCAATTAGGTATAATAAATAACTTTGTATTGACCACTTGGAGTTTGGACATTTTACAAATAATAATTATTAATCAATTAGCTATAATAAATAACTTTGTATTGACCACTTGGAGTTTGGACATTTTACAAATAATAATTATTAATCAATTAGGTATAATAAATAACTTTGTATTGGCCACTTGGAGTTTGGACATTTTACAAATAATAATAATAAATAATTATTAATCAATTATACTAAATAACTTTGCATTTACCACTTGGAGTTTGGATATTTTACAAATAATAATAATAAATAATTATTAATCAATTATAATAAATAACTTTGTATTGACCACTTGGAGTTTGGACATTTTACAAATAATAATTATTAATCAATTAGGTATAATAAATAACTTTGTATTGGCCACTTGGAGTTTGGACATTTTACAAATAATAATAATAAATAATTATTAATCAATTATACTAAATAACTTTGCATTTACCACTTGGAGTTTGGATATTTTACAAATAATAATAATAAATAATTATTAATCAATTATAATAAATAACTTTGTATTGACCACTTGCAGACCACGGTTTCGATACCACTCTATCTTCATCAGGACAAACAAATCAGTTTTTGAATGGGGGCGCGGCTACGGTTACGGTGGGGGTAATTGACTAGTGGACGCCGAAATGAGGAATATATCAAGTAACGGACTATTCATAAAATTTATCTTGTTATTAATTATATTGGCTTTAGTGTTCAGCCATTTGTAACATGGAAATACTATAATAATGATACTTAATGCATTATTATTATGGCATTTTTTAATAAATTAAAAATACTACGAATCAAAAAATGCCTGAACACCTGATACCACATGCCAGTGGTATGGTAAACGGAAAGTTACTCCAAGTTGTGAATACAAAGTTATTTAAACGATTAATAATTATGTCAAACCACAAAGCTAACGCTATAAACATGAAAAATATAATAATAAACAAGTTCTCTATGGTAGGTATAAAAATTGTGAATCTTGGAAAAGAGTGTTTGATTTCCAGATCCCTCCTGAGATGTCAATTTTTTTTCTAGACCTCTTGGAATGAATTGACCCTTATATGAAAGGGGTCACTTAAACCAGCCAAACTGAAATTTAGATTTTTTTCAATTTTTCAGTTAGAGGCCGTAATAAGCCCTGTAAACAGCCAAAGACTTCCGCGTCCGCTTTCCTTAAAAAGCAGCTTCGCATCGGCGAGACGTGTATAGTACATCTCGATTGAATTAACAATTAGCCTGCATCTCGATCTTTGGCGATCTCCGACCGGACCCCTTATAATGCGATTCCCGCACGTCCCCCCAATCAGGTCCGGGCGGGCCGCCGCTCGTCCGCTCGGGTGCGCCTGTCCGGCCCTGCATTATTCAGCAGCGCGGTACATGGAACGAATTTCCTTCCCCGGGATGCTCGTGCCGGGCGCCCTTTTATTATTCACGCCCTCCCACGGTCTGCTGCGTCTTGCGGATGTCTCGTTTGTCCGGAGGGCGGGGGTGGCAGCCGGGAACGTCTCCGGCGGCGTGCGCGCCGTGTGCGTGCATCTTTCTACCGTGGAGCTGGTCGTTCACGCTTCGGCGTGCGCGGTCTGCCGACTAGATTCCTAACAATTAGGTTAAAGGTAAAAAATCATGCTATGTATTTCCTCAACTCACTATTGTGGCAAGATTGTCATCGCTTAAACGATTTTTTTTTTATTGTTACGCATTCAACTATAATAAATTTGATGACACCAATCCAAGAATAAAGTTGATGGTGAATGATGAAAAATCAACCTTTGTATTAATAATATTTTTAATATTTAAAGCATTAACTTTTGGTAAGACATTATAACAATTATAGGTCGATCATAATCAAATGATTATGATCGACCTTTTTTTGTTTTTTTTTTTTTTTTTTTTAGCTAGCTTTTTCCGGTAAGAAGAAAACGGGGGGAAAGTTGCCTGGCAAGCCATATAACAAGCCTCAATATGATATTCCAAATAAATATATATTTTTTAGTTTAAAAAAGGTTAATTACTTACTAGAAAAACTTATTTTGTGTTCATTTTTTGCATCGTAACAATACACATATTTTTTGCGCACATTCTTTTGAATGCGGTCTAGCTGTAGTTAAATTAGTATAAACCACTACCAGATGTTGGGTCTACCGGTTTCAAGACGTTCCCGTCTCTTCGTCAGGACCAACACTACACTACTATGTTCACAACACTACACCACACCATAGTATTTTTTACCTATCACCAATATTTATCACATGCGTGTTAGTCTTGTCGAAGAGAAGCATGCACTAACAACATGCCTATAGGAGGATCAGGAATCTACAAGGGAGAGAGTGAGGGCTGTATGTTTAGATTTAAACGTGAGTGTTCATAAACGTATACATATTTTGTATAAAAATATTTACGAAAGAATATTATGATAAATTTATTAGAATCTGAATAATGTGATATTTAATATAATATAATAATGTCAATTTATTTCGTAGAAATTCTAGTTAAGTATAGGTATTTTCATATAAGCTTGCAATTGAGTTAGTGTGCGTACAGTGCATAATACGCGCATTGTTCCTTTGTTAACTTACGGATACGAGAGGGGCGTAAACTTAACACAAGGAATTGCAAGCTTATATGAAAAAACCTATACAGCTTATTTTAAAGTACTGACTGCACGTCGCCGTTATTTACCAGTCCTAAATTACATCTCGTATATTGATTATTGAAAATCTTAATACGATTTTCAAACAGAAAGTAATAATTTTTACTTGGAAATGGTTATTTGACCTGTCGGCGAAAAATGAAATCTATCTAAATAAAAATGTAAATGTTCGTTTGTACAAAATCGCTAATCTGTGAAAGTTCTTCACTGATTGGTTTGAAATTTTGGCACAACGTTGCATTCGAATACGAGGAAGTTCTTGTTTACCTACTTTCTTTCTATATGCCTACTATTTATTTATGTAAATAAAAATGTAAACGTTCGATTGTCCAAAATCTTAAATCTTCTAAAGTTCTTCAAATATTGCTTTGAAATTTTGACACAACGTTTCATTCGAATTCGCACAAATTATTTGAAAAAAAAGGCTCCGGCATTTTCAATATTGATCTGACTAAAATTTTGCGTACTTATTCTTTAGGACCCGGCGGCTAGCGTGCGTGAATTTTCTCCCCTCCCCGCCCCTGATATATTTTCCAGAAAAATATGTACTGTTGTACCGAATTTTGCATATATATTCATCATAATCCTGGCGGTAAAAATTTGGAGACTTTGCAAAACAATGAAACCTTCGTTTCCCCTCAAAAACTTTATTTTTTTTCTTAATCCTTAACCCGCGCAACGCCGGTTACGACCAGCTAGTTAATAATAAAATGAAATAAAGAATACAGTAATTATAAAGTTTTTGCCGTTTTAGTGATCCTCTTTGATCACAAAAATGAGAGAAAAGTTTGGACTCCCGAAGTAAACACACTTCCCCGCGCACTAGAGTTCCAATCAGTTCCTTCCCCCCTGGCGCAATTGCTTTGATCTTTGTTTAACCATCGTCCATTCTTTGTTGGACACACCTCGGTACAAACGAGCCGCTTCCTCCGGCCGGTCCCGGGGGCGGGACGCCCTCGTCCAGCGGCGGCCAATTTCGGAGCGCTCCGCGAAAGGGGGCTCTCCTCTCGCCTCCCGCTTCGCCGGCGGATCAGGTCCGTAGACGCCGTCTTGCGAGGTGCCGAGCCGCCGGGGGCGGGCCTCGCGGAAGCGGCGAAGGAGCGCTTTTTGCAAGGTAACTAAGCTAAGGTAGTTACTGTGTGTCCGCTTTAATAGTCCGTTTGACTCGCTGACAATGGTGCCCGGGAGGGTCACTCTGGTGATGAATGGAGTTTTCTTTTGACGCAGGCTGCAGCTCCGCGCGAGGGCCGCGCAGCCCCGCAATCGTCCTTATTTCTTCGGACCGCGTTTTTGCACGCGCCGAAGCCATTGAATCAATATTTTTATAGCGTATCAAAAATGTACATTTTTTACTGAATCTTTACTAATAATTAAACTATCGGAAATTAATCATTGTTTTTAAATATTTTCGTGGAATATTTGAAAATCGTGTCTTTGTTGTCAAGAAAACAAACAGGCAACTGCGACGCGGAAAAGTATTTTTTGGGCTAGCAATACCGCTTTTTGACGTTTGACGTAAGCGCAAATGGAAGACTCGACATCACAAACCGACGATATGATGGAGGAGCTTTGTGGAAATGAACGACTCAAGATGAACGGGAATGTCGGAATACAAGTTTGATGGGCAGAATGCGATTCAACGAGTTCACGATATGAATGAAAGACCAGTTTAATCGAGTTGTGTTAACTTTTTAACAGTATGGATGTTCGATTTTTCAGAAGTTTTATGCGGTTAATAGACGAATGTATTTTTAAAAATATAATAAATTTTTCTTTGCATGTTAAATATACAACCGTGCTGTACATATATCGTCTTTCGTTTATAAGATCAGCCTTAAATAGGGTTGTGCTGTTGTAGACCACTTCCTTTTTCTTGATATTTCGCAAACTTGTTATGCAGCAAACGCAATTGGCCGCGAAGCGGCTGACAAAGGCTCTCGCAGGGCCTAGCATGTAGCAAACACAATTGGCCGCGCAGCAGCCATCGCTGGCCGACTAAAGTAGCCACCCGCAGGGCTCAGCAGAAAGCTTACCTGGTAGTCAATTTAATTTTGTGATACACGTTTACTTACCTGGTAGTCATTTTAATTTTGTGATTCACGTTTACTTTAAATTATAAATATTAATGACATTCCACTGTGACGCTTGTGTTTTTTTTTATTGGAATCGGAGCGCTTTGATGGCGGTTATTAAGCTTCGCGGCGCCTTGCGAGGTGAGTTTCGCTGCGTTGCGAATTGTATAAAAAACGATTACGAGAAACTTCCTTTGCAATAATGGATCGCTCGCTCGGTGCGGCTGGACGCTCGTTGTGATTGCCCCTCCCCCCCCGCGCACCCCTCCCGCGGGAAAAGATCAATGGGCGCCCAGTTAAGGGTTGACCGTGATAGTGATGACGAACCCTCGGCTGCCAAACGTTGAGTTAGATCACACGTTCCTAAGAACACAATAAAATCCACAGAGGGATAATAATTAATTAAGATATAATATGGAAGTCTTTATTGGGCGTTTAAAGTGCTAACGACCTGTCTTAAGCCTGGCTTAAGTGATCACTTTACACAATGTAACGTTTATCGATTTCACCCAAGATCAACCACACATCTGTCAAATACGATTCTTGCACTTTTTTAACGATTATTTTTAACGAATAATTAACCGATTTTTCTCCTATCTACGCCCGACCTGCTCTTGTTTCTTTCTTCTTCTTTTTGGCTCCTATCCGTTCAATAGACTTAGCTATCATGTTGGCTATAAAAACTTTATTTACTACGATCTGGAATAGCTCTACGGTAGACTGGCCAAACCACTGTCACAGGTTTTCGGCCATGATGTTCTCCTTCCTCCAGGATCTCGACTTCCGGTAATCTTTCCTTGCACCATGAGGTGCAAGCTCTCATACTTCTCTGGATGTCTCATCACATGTCCGAGATACTGAAGTTTTCGAATTTTTATTGTTTTTATTACTTCTTCTTTACTCATCCGTACCGTAACATCTTCATTCGTAACTCTGTCCATTCAGCTTCTCATATTTTTTATACATATAAATGAAGGTAATTGCTTCACTAGACAAGGTGTGTTCTGAAGCAACTACGTGTACAGTTTTTTTTAAAAGTTTAAACGTTAGAAAAGACTACATATTAGAAGTAAAGTTGTAAATATTGCACATAAGAAATAAAACACAAACACAAGAAAGACTACATATTAGAAATATAGTTTTAAACATTGTACATAAGGAATAAAAATAAGATAATTTAACTTGATGAAGAAAAATACTTGGTCTTTTCGATAATACAAAAAAAAATCCCCCCATCCAGACAACATCACAACACATATATATAATCGTGACACAATTGATTAAAATATAGAAACGAGATATCTTGGGCTGACAATCGATGAAAACCTACGTCGGGCTCCGCACATCGAATGTTTAAGCTCCAAAGCTAGAAAACCGATACATGCATTCAAAACTACTCGCAGCTTCATGAATCTCATCTTCTTCCATCTTCCATCTTCCAAATATGGTATATTATGCACTCCGTCAAAGTATTATCAGTTACGCCAGGTGTGCATGGGTTGGTGCGGCTGCAACTATATGTAATCCCTGTATTATATACCGAGTTAAAGAGATTTGTCAGTAAGAAGATTAATCCTGTAAGTTTAAGAATTTTAGTATGTATTTCATCTGGGCCCACTGCTTTCCCGGGTTTAGAGAGAAGAAATGCATGTTCTACCTCATTTGTTGTGATTGGTGGCCCTGTTATGATGCGTCTCATATCATATCCTGCGCTTCTATTGTCGCTGAAAAGTGTGCGATCTATTCACGAATTTCCGCGGACTTCGTTGTCTTATGCCCAATACACTGCGGTAGTTTGGAAAAGGTTTATTTTTATTTATGTTAATTATTTAGTTCCACACGTAATGTTGTGTGGGCTAATATATGATTTCACTTAGACATATTGGATTCCATCTAATCATTTAAAAGTTTTTATAATAAAATTTTTGCACTCCAGCACCTCCTTATATTCTCCATGTTTTGAATTTCCTTTGGCAGGCTATCGAAGATTTTTATACCTTTATACATCATACAATTTTGTGAGGTGTTTTTCTTTTTCTTTGGTAGTCTTATGTTGTCGCTTCCTCTTGTATTGTAGGAATGAAAATCCTTATTCAGCTTCATCCTGTCATCAAAGTATTTGGGTACTAATCCATGTTTACTTTTAAACATTTGCACCATTCCACTATATATTATTCTTTGTCTTAGTCTTAATCTTAATCTAATCTCTTGTCTTAGTCTTAATAACAACAATTTTTCCGAATTTTCCAATCACCTCATAGAAAATAATCATAAATTTGACCCAAAAATAGGGATGAAAATATTAAATACTAATAATAAAGGTTTAAAATTGAATAATTTAGCAATTTTTTACATTAGGGAGGCGGTGAATAATAGAGTACCTCTCATTAATAACCAAATTAATTTTCCATATAGCCCTTTGTTTAATTTAACGTCCACAAAAGATGTGGTAACACGCACTTTAGACCCCGCACCCTCTCACTCTCTCTCGTTAGATTCCTGAATTGTTCAGTAGGATATTATCAGTTCGTGCTTGTCTCTGACAAGATTAACATGCATATGATCAATAGTGGTGATAGTTTAACAATACTATGGTTGGGGTGTATGTGTTGTGAATATGTAGTGTTGGTCCTGACGAAGAGACGGGTACGTCTCGAAACCGGTAGACCGTAAATCTGGTAGTGGTATTCTGTTATTGTACTTTGATTTACGGTTTCCAGTCCTAGGGCAACTGTTGTTTTCGTAAAAAGATAGAAGAAGGCTGTCATAGTAGAGTTTAGAACATGTGGCATGTGGCGGGACCGTAGCGCGCACCCTGGTCTCTCCAGTCGCGGCAGCGCCCGCGTGGCGAGGTACTCCCGTGCTCTGTGACATTTACGTGACAATGGCCGGTCCCCGGGCCGCCCCTCCCGCGCGAGATGAAAGGGCCCCCGTGTGATCAATTGGCCGAGCTAATCCTTCTGCTCGGCCGTGCGTGTCATCAAACATCACACCCCCCCGTCCGGGGCAAGATGCTGCAGCCGGGCCTGGACCGCCAGCCCCTTCATTGCTGCACCGCTCGTTCTAGGAGCGAAGCATGAACCAGACCTGTCTCAGTTTTGCGGACTCGGGAATCATCAAATTTGGTTTGAGGGCGGTATAATATTTATTCAAGTGTTACACGGCCGTAAAGCCCTAAAAGTACATGTACGGCGTGTTTTTTTAGAGATATAGAACTTTAGAATTAAATTAAACACATAAAAAGATAATTTTATATCATCAGAAATGAAACTCAAAAAAAATTATTTCTGAAAAGTTTGCCATTTTGTCGTATGTAATTGTTCACTCCCGCCATAATAACAAAGAATTAAAATTTATAGATAAATAAAATACTTGTGTAAGACCACTTTTTTAAATTTTTTTTTTTTAATTAAATTTATTTATTTATTGTTTATTTACATTAAGATTAGTTGATACAAGATACTAATAACTGCCACACTAGGTAAAAACCTGTTCTGTGGCAGTTATTCTCGTATGGTATTTATTTAGTGGATAAAAATGACAATTGAAGAATCTTTATCTAAAAGAAAATAAAAAGAAAAAATATACATATAAAATCAAGATAAAAATTTAAAGTAAATCATAGGAATAAATCTAAGAGAAAAGAAAAGAAAATATACATATAAAATTAAGATAAAAATTTAAGTACAAAATAAATATTATATTATAATATACTATAAATTATATAAATATTTTTTGCCAATTCAGAGGTCAAGGGCGGATCACTTCCTCAGCATACCTTCTACCTGATATTTTTATAAACTTATTGATACGATGTTTAAAAGGTTTGTGTACAGTTATTTCTTTAGTTTCATTGGGTAACTTATTGAAGACAAGCGGGGCAGTGAAATTATATTGTCTTTGCCCAAAAGACGTTTTCCTTTTAGGTACCTCAAAATTAATTGCATTTGCCAATCTTGTAACCCGTGTTTGTTGTGTACGATTAAAATTTACCTTGTCCTTGTGGAATTTTAAAAGTATGGTTTTAAGGTATAATTGTCTCGGGTCAAGAACGTTAAATATTCCAAACAAATCATCTGAAGGAAACATTCTCGATTTCTTGGTGATTATACGCATGATGCATTTTTGTGATTTTGTCAGCGGATCCATGACTGATTTGACACACCCTCCCCATCCAATTATGCCATAGGATAATAGGGATTGAGTGATGGAATAATATATAGTCCTGAGGGATACAATATCTACCACATTTCTCAGACTTCTATATATGTATCCCGTTTTCCTAACCTTATTAGAGAGATCTTGTATGTGTCCCTGCCAACTGAGTTTGTTGTCAATTATAATTCCTAGGTATTTGATGTCACATGCTTTTTCCAGACATATACAGTTGCATCTATTTGGTAAACTACAGTTATGTAACTGTATTTGATAATTTATGATGTCTTTAGGTTGACCAGCTTCTGTTGGACTGAATGTTAGGTACTTAGTTTTTCCAATGTTCAGAGAAAGTAAATTTCGGTCAAGCCACTTTTTAACGGTCACTATACCATTTTCTGCTATTTTGTGAGCAGTTTCCCATGTTCTGCCTTTAAAAAGTAAGACGGTATCATCTGCAAATGAAATAACTTGACCCTCAGTTGGCAAATCACACAAATCGTTGACATACAAGAGAAAGAGGATTGGTCCAAGGACACTTCCCTGGGGTACACCGTGTGATATATGTTTTGGTGTACTATGATTTCCTTCCAGTGAAACAACTTGAGATCTCTCTGTAAGATAGCTTTTAAACCAGTCATGGTTCACACCGTCACATCCTATGCGCGATAATTTAACAAGCAATCTATCATGTGGAACTGTATCGAACGCCTTTGCAAGATCAAGAAATATTGCGATGCACTTATCTCCATTATCGGTATGTTTTGTGACATATTCAGTCATTGCTGTTATGGCATCTCCAGTACACATATGCTCTCTGAAACCGTATTGATTTTTTGATAAAATTTGTCGTTCATTTAAATAAGTTAATAATCTGTTCTTAACAATTCTTTCCAACATTTTAGAGAAAATAGTAAGTAGCGAGATTGGTCTGTAGTTTGATATCTCAAGCTTGTCTCCTTTTTTAAAAATTGGTTTGATGAGAGCACATTTTAATGCTTTTGGGAAAATACCTTGCGTCATGCTATGATTGAATATATGAACAAGTGGGGTAACAATGAGAGATTTCGTAGATGATAGATTTCAACGTGCAGATATCGTCAACACCAACACAGATGATTTGTTAGGCAAGTCATTAATGATCCGAATCAATTCCGTTTCATTGGTTGCAGTAGACATAGACCGGGAGCGGAAACAGGAGAGGGATAATCTCGGTCGACATTATCATTATTATTATTTATTATTTGGGCTGCCAATTTTGGTCCCACATTTGCTAAATAATTATTGATTTCATTTACGACTTCCTGTGGTTTTTCTTGCAAATTAATATTCCTATCATTAATTCTTAATTCCCTGAGAGTAGTACGATATACGCTGGTATTCGAGACCTCTCTGATGAGTGACCATGTTTTTTTAATATCAGTTTTAGCCTCGTTGAATTTTTGTTTTGTAGTAAATTTCCTTAGTGTATTTTATTATTTTATTACATATGTTTCTATATTTTGTATAATTTTGGTATTGAATAGGGTTGTCAGAATTTTTTAAAGCCTTATGTAGTTTATTTCTTTTGTGTATGCACTGGAGTACTCCGTTAGAAATCCACGGTTTTAATTTTTTGAATTTATGTGAGTATCTGATAACAATTTTTTCGGAGTTATTATTAATATGAGATGTAAAAATATCCAAAAATTTCTGAAATTTATTATTACTATCATTATCAGTGTAAACTGGGAGCCAGTCCTCTGTCTTAAGGCTCTCTTGAAGAGTATTGAAGTTATTTTTTTTCTTTACAAAGTTGTTTCTAACATTAGAGCTCTTTTCACTGTCTATCATCTTGAGAAATAAGGTATAGTGATCCGTGACAGAGTTTTGATATATTATGGGAACGCATGTTTTGTTTGACCTACACATTATATGATCAATACACGAGTTGGATATAGAAGTTGTCCGTGTGGGATTGTTGATCAATGGCTTGAATCCATGGAAAGTTAGTAAATCTAGGTAATCATCAGCTTGAAGGTGTTTATTGTTATTAAGTATATTTATGTTTAGGTCCCCGGTCAAAATTAAATTGTTGTCGTTGCGATAAAGAGAAAGAGTTCTGTCAAGAGAATCTAAGAATGTTGACAGATTTTGTATTGAGGGTGACCTGTATATGGCAATTACTCTTATACTATTTTTTATACAAACATCGATACAATTTGCTTCTTTAAGTTCTATTTCATTTGCTATGAAAGGTATGTCTTGCTTAATGTAGATAACTACTCCATCGTTTTGTAATATATTTAATTTAGTGTGGATAGAGGCATAACCCGAAATATTTTTTGGTACGTAGTTATCTCCGAGCCAACACTCTGTCAGAATATTTATTTTTAGCGAAATTTAAAATAAATTAAATTTTAATAAATATTATTATTAAGTTCTACGGGTTAAGTATTTTTATGTGTTACAGCTGTTTCGGCTTGTAAGGCCATTATCAAACAGTGGATATACCACGTACAAACGACTTATTTATACAATTTTAAGTTACCCCTTCCCATTTAGAGTAATTAGATATTTGTGGTGAAGCCCTGCAGTAATGTACGTTTTTTCCCGGGCACTTATCATTAAAGGTGCCTCGGTTAACGTTATGCTTAATTATCAAAATTCCCCGTTTTCTGCAAGTGTTATTTATAAATATTATTTTAATTTATGTCCTTGATTATTGGTTTTTTAAAAATATTTAGAAGTGGAGAGAAGATTATTTTTTGTTGATTATTTAAAAGTTTAATATTTGGATCCTTTTTATATTTATTTATTTCTAGTTGCTCAAGTAAATTCATCCTAAAACCTTTTGTTTCTATGTGTAAAGGTTTTGGTTCGTTTTAAATTAAAAATTTTAAATTAAATTAAAAAAAAAATTAAAAAAAAAAAAAAAAAAAAAAAAAAAAAAAAAAAAAAAAAAAAAAAAAAAAAAAAAAAAAAAAAAAAAAAAAAACTCTGTCAGAATAATTAGGTCAAGATTAACTTTAATGTCATCTAAAAGTATAAGTAACTCATCAAAATTTTTATTAATACTTCGTATATTTAATGTAAGCATTTTTAATGCAGAGTGCCCAGAAAGAGTTTTATGGCAATGATCACTATCAGAGATTTCTAGTTCGCATGGATAACAGATAGTTATTTATGATATTATTATCGAGCATGGTGATAAAGGTCTATTTATCAAATATGTTAGGCCTGAATATGTCTGACTACAATCAACAAAAGCATACCGCCAAGAAGTATAATACACCCCAGACCTCCGACCTGCAATCATATAAGGTAGGCAAAAGAAAATTAAAAAGAAGAAGAGAAATATAGATAAGATATGTAGTATACCAAGATGTGTTTTTTTTATAAAATATATATAATTTTACAGATAAAGAGAGAAAATGAATATTTATATCAATGTAAGAGTACGTACTGTGGCGCATGTACATATATAAAAAGATAAAAATGTATTCGTCTGTAAATGTATTATATGTGAAGTGTATAATTTTGAAAGATTAGGTATATTAATAAAACAGATAATAAAATTTTTTGTTGATTTTTCAGACCATCTTTTGATTTAGAAATCAACAATGATGGTCTCACTGAAGTAATTCTAAAATTAAGATTAAAGTACATGGGAAAGATATTTGTAAGATATGTACTGTGAGAGATAATGTGATTAAATTATGAATTTGTCAACATCACTTTCGCTGTTTAATATAAATATCTGAGATGTTTCTGATTTCCTAACATATACTTTGCAATTTTTGTCCATACAAATCGATAACCTTTCTGTCTCGCCAAAATTCTTGCTTTTTTATGTATTATTTTATTAGTTATTGATAGGTGTTCATTGATATAGACGTCCTTAGGTGGTGTCTGCATTGGTAGTCCTAGTGTGGTCGTGGTGATGCGTCCCTCTCCCCTGCGCTGCCGGACTGCCCTCATGAACTCCTCCTTGCGGCGGCGAGTTAGAAATCGTACAATCATGGTCGAAGGGCGCTTCTCTTTTAAATGTTGTACTTCCCTGTGTGCTGCCCGGTATGCATAGTCAATATCGTATTCCTTCAGTGGAAATTTTATAACATCACAGACCTTTTTGAAAGTTTCACATATCTTTTCATCCTGTCTCTTCGGGATTCCCTGTATTTCTACGTTTGATGCCCTGTTTCGTTGGTCGCGTTCACTATTTTCAACTTTTACATTTTCCGTATCTTTTTTCATCTGTGTAACTGTGGAGTTGAGATCATCTACTTTTTTCATTTTAAGTTCGATGTTTGTTGTTGGATTCGTCAATTTTACACGAGCAAAACATCAGACTTGGTTCTGAAACTTCAATTTTCTCTCTCACTGAGGCAAGCTCTTGTCGCAGTTTTTGAATGACATTGACAAGTGATTGTCCGTCCGTCCCCTGTATATCGTCGTCCTTTTTGTCTTTGTTTGACTTTTACATATTACGCATTTCCACTTTGTTTTTTGATCACTTGATAATTTTTTAAAATATTTTTCAGTTTGCCCTGCACAGAAAAAATGATATTGTAAATTACACTCGCTACATTTGATTGAATCTTCTTGTAAAAGGTTGTCAGAGCAGTCTTTGCGCCCGCACGCCATTTTGGTAATAATTATCTCTTTTTTCTGTGGTAATAATGCGTAGGTAAAATATTGATAGAACAAATTATTCACTCAATTTAGCTTTTTAATAATAATGTTTATTTGTTTCCTTACTGGGTACGTCACCCTCTATTGAATGATTTGGGAATTATTTTGTGTTTTGATAGTTTGTTAAGAAAAGTGTTTATTTTATATTTCAACAGATGGCTCTGTGGTGTTAATAAATTATTTCAATAATCTTTATTATTTTAATTATATTAATTTACCGCGGAGGATTTGTTTCTACTCATATATTGTTTATATCCGTCACTGCATTTAATTAAATGTATAGAAAAAGCCGTGATGTAAAAACAAAAGCATATTTGTTCGTATTTAAGAGGTTTTGATTACTTGTAATCGCACTACCCACTTTTGACACTAGTACACTTTTTTTATTATTATTTAAAGTTATGTATTAATGAGCACTTTATGTACGATAACATTTGTCCGTATTTATTGCGGCATGAGTTACTTTATT